>MCJB01007524.1:161395-172053 GCA_002018475.1 Nicotiana obtusifolia
GTTGACAGCAGAGAGAAAGTATATAGGCATGCTCTGGAGGACATGTGAGATCAGTACTGCCCGGCCTCCCACTGAGAGTAGCTTTCCTTTCCAGGATTGCAGTTTGTTTAAGACCTTGTTGATGAGTTCTTGATAGTGTGACATCTTCCTTCTAGAGTAGAAACTGGGGAATCCTAGGTATGTGAAGGGGAATTCCTACTTTTTTATACCTGTGATGCTTTCCACTTTTGTAACCACCTCAAGGTTAGCTAAATGATGCAGATACGCTCCAGATTTGCTTTTGTTGATCCTTTGCCCTGATGCTATCTCATATGTAGATAAATTTTCCATGATCAGTTGTATGGAGGTGGCATCAGATGAAGAAAAGATAATAGTATCATCTGCATATGCTAGGTGGTTTATATTTGGGCTCCATTTGGGCAGTCTATAGCCACAGAAGTATAGGTTTAGGTGCAGGGCATTTAGACCTATTGAGAGGGCTTCAATAGCAAGAATAAATAGTGCAGGTGATAGTGGATCTCCTTGCTTGACTCCTCTTGGTGATTTGAAGAAACCATGTGGTTGGCTATTTATGAGAACTGAATGCCAGTTGTTGCCAATGATGCCAAAGACCATGCCAATAAAGGTCTCACATAACCCCATTTCTCAAAGTGTTTGTCAAGAATAGCCAGGATAGTCTGTCAAAATCTTTTGTCATGTCAAGCTTGATTACCACATTTGGCCCAGCTTTTGTTATGAGTCTGATGTCTGTGATGATTTCTTGAGGTAGGAGAACATTTTCAGCAATGGTTCTGCCTTTAACAAAGCCAGCTTGTTCTTGGGAGATCAGGTTAGGCAGCAGCTCCACCATTCTTTCATGAATGATTCTTGAAAAGGTTTTCTTGACAAAATTGCTTAAGCTAATAGGCCTCATGTCTGAGAATGTTGTCACTTCCTTCTTTTTGGGTAGCAGTACCAGGTTTGTGTGTGTAACACATTTTGGTAGTTGTTTCCCTGAGAATAATGCCATGGCCATATTGTGTATGTCTTCTCCTATTATGTCCCAGCATGTTTGGTAGAAAGCACCTGTGAAGCCATCTGGCCCCCTTGCACTGTTGCTATTTAGACTGAAGACAGCTTGCTTGGTTTCTTCTTTTTTCGGCTGCCTGATCAGTTCTGAGTTTTGCTCCATGATTATCAATTGAGGGATGTTATCAAATATGCTAAAGTTGGTTGGTGTTGCAATCTCTGTGAATTGTTCTGTATAAAAATAGACAGCTTCAGTTGCAATTTGTTCCTGTTCCTCAATCCAGCTGCCTGTGTTGTTTTGGATTCTCCTTAGTTGGAGATTTTTTCTTCTACCATTTACTTGGTCATAGAAGAATTTGGTGTTTCTGTCTCCATCCTTGAACCATGCCATCCCAGCTTTTTGTCTCCAAAACTCTTCCTCTATTGTTAGGTGCCTGATTAGCAGAGCTTGGACCTTTTGTAGTCTTTCTCTGTTTTGTTGTGTTGGTCTTTCCTCAAATTTCTTTTCATGAACAAGAACCACCTCTTCCATGCTTGCAATGTTTTGAAATACGTCTCCAAAAGTTGCTTTGCTCCATAGTGACAGAGCCTTTTTGAGCTTTTTGAGCTTGTGATTGAAGAGGATGAAAGGGTCACCATAAAAGTCTGCTTGCCAGTTTTCTCTCACTACTGATTTGAATGATTCATGCTTGGTGCAGAAGTTGATAAATTTGAATGGCTTCTTGATTGATATTGCTTCCATATCACACATTAACAGGAGAGGGTTGTGATCTGAGCCTATCTTGGACAGGTGAGTGACTTCTAGCCTTGGGAAAGTTTGCTGGAATTCTGTGTTGGCAAGGCATCTATCTAATCTTTTGAAAATGCAATCTTCCTCTGCTCTGTCATTCCACCATGTGAAAAATGCTGCCTTTGAAATCAAGATCAGTTAAGTTGTAAGTATTGATACAGTGTCTGAAGTCATCTACTTCATTGATTGGCACTGGGAGGCCTCCAAATTTCTCTTCTTCATCCCATATGACATTGAAATCACCCCCACCAGCCATGGAACTATCTGTCCTGTGCAATATCATATAATGAATCCCATAGTTCTATTCTCTCAGTTTGGGTACACTTAGCATATACTAGTGTGAGAATGAAGTCCACTTGAGTTTCTATGTGAAGTAGCCTCAGAGTTAGCTGTTGTACTATGTCATATAGTACTGTGACTTCATATGTGTCTTCTATGAATGCCCAGATTTTATTGGAAACATTGACCACGGCTTGAGATAAGCCCTTCTGTACCTCTCCATTTTTCTTGCGTGTTGCATAGAATGCCAATGAAATCAAAGTGATGTTTTTTGTGGAGTGTGATGAGCCTTTCAAAATCTTGAATTATATTCACAGACCTTATATTCCATATGATTGCATCCATTATAGATTGTTGGGGTGTGTTAGAGCTCTTCTTGTTTGTACCCGTTTTGCAGAGGGATTGTTGTGTTCTTTTCTTTGCTTCTTCCTGCTTTTAGTTGCTGATTCCACCTTTGCTATCTGTGTTGGAGAGAGGTCTCCTTGTTTGGAAACCTTTAGGAAAATCTGATCAGTTGATTCCTCATCTAGATCTTTGCCTAGATGCTCATGATGATCTGTTTCATCTCTTGCTGCTGCTGTGATGCTGAGATTCTTTACTTTGACTATTATTGTTTGTTTTTCCTCCTTGGATCTTGGTGAATTTAAGTCTTTTTCTTGAGCTTGCTTCTTTTTTTGAGCTGTGTCTGTTTTCTCTTGTAGGTGTGCCTTTGCTGTCTCATTAGCTTCTGCTAAATGATCTACAGTGCTGGTTTGTCCTTGGCTGGTGTATGTCAATAGTAGTTGATTGTTTTTATCTCTGCTATTGTTTTTTTGTTGTTGTGGCAGTGTCATTGGCAGGATCATGTCACTTTGATCATCCTCCTCTGTTTCCTCATCAGTTGCTTCTCCCTCACTTTGCATTTCTTATGAGGTGTTGGTTATGACCTCATTTGTATAGAAGTTTTTCTGCACCCATTGGTAAGTAGTCTTTTGTGGTGTCTTTCTTTTTCTCTGCTTGTGATTGATTTTCTTTCTCTGCAACTTTTCCATTGTTGTTCCTTTCAGCAATATTGGGGCTTAGCATTTGGTCTGTGGGGTGCATCAGCTTCTTGCTCCTGCTGTTTGCTTATTGGCACTTCCTTTTGCGGTTTTGTCTGTTGGTGTGCTTGGAGTGGGGGCAGCTGCTGCAGAGCAGGTAGGTTCTTCAACTAGTTGCAGGGGTGCTGCTATTCTTGTGAGTGCAGGAGGGTTATTTTGGCCAAAAACTTCTGCAATCAGCTCCCTTTGACTGTTTGTATTAGCATTGTTGTTTTCCAATTCCAACATAGCAAATTTATTGGAAGTTTGGAGTTTCTGAGTGGTCATGTTAGCTGGTATCAATTCCTGTCCAACTTTGACTTGCTTATCTTTGGACTTAGCTTGTTTTTGCACTCTGTTATCCTTGACCTCCTTCCATTGGGAGCTTGCATTGCCAACAACTTTGCCGCTTGATAGGATCATCAGGGGTGTAGTCTCCTTTCCCTTTTGCTTCTTACTTTCCTCTCCTTTGCTTCTACCTTCTTGCTATTCAGCTGAGTCTGTATGTAGCAGTTCTGGGTGCAATTTCCAGCACTCAGCTATATCAGGTCCTTGTAGTCTGCACTGCTTGCAATACTTGGGAATGTAGTCATACTGGATTTAGACCCACTCTGTTCTGATTTCTCCTGTAGCCTCATTTTCAATATCCATTCTGACTTTCTTTGGCAATTCAGCTAGCAGGTCAACCAAAATCTTTACTCTAGCACTGCTAGGCCTTGTTTTGTTAGTAGTTGCCATGTCAAGGTGCAGTGGTTTACCCACTGCTGATGCAAGAGAGAACAGACATTCTTTTACAAAGTAAGTGGGTAGTAGTTGTAGGAAAGATATCCATGCAATTGTCATTGGGGTTTCTTCTCCAAGCTTAAATTTAGCATCATATATTAATTGACGCATTCGGTACTCATAGCCATCTTTAGCTTTGAGATAGTAAGTGCTTTTCGATGTAATCTTGATAAAATCTTCCCATGGTGTTAATCTAATTAGAACATGCTTATCTCGAAAGAAGCCTATGTTGCATTCACCTTTGATTCCGCACTGTACTGGAATGATTCTTCTCAGTTCTTGGATGTCTGGCCAGCCATATGAGAACTTGCCCAGAACAGCATACTGTAGCCCCTCAATTAAGTTCATGACGTTCACTTCTGCTTCTGTGAATTTGACGATAGGTTGTCCATGCAAGAAAGCTGCTTTCTTGAACGGAATTGGTGCGATTGAGCTCGAACTAGGGTTTGCATGTGTTGTAGAGTTCAGTGTAGCGGGTTTGAGGATGTGAGAGTAATTTAAAGGTTGTGGGTTGCTGGGGGTTGTGGTGGGGGGTTGAGAGGGGGTAAAGAGAGGTTCGCCAGCCGGTGACGCGCCGGCTGGCGTCGCCATTAGAGCTTGTGAGCTCCTTCTCTCTCTAATCGCCTTTTGTCGCCAAACTCTCTCTCTCTAGACCGATCGTACCTTTTTTAAGTTTTGAATTTTTATTTCAGTATTTTTCCATGTTTGTGCGTCCTAATCTGTCACTATATAAACCCACTTCCCCATTTCCCCTAAAGAACCTTAATCACTACTGTTATTCTCTCACTCTCACTAGTTCTATGATATTCTGAGACTTTTGATTTTGGTCGGCTAATGCCAAAGCCATCGGAATTCGTTCATTAACCTCCTCCAGTGCAAGCACTACTCGGAGCCTATTTCGAGTCTCTTGTGAACTCTGAAGCACTGGAGATTTGGGGTTTCATTATTCTCCTGCAATCGCTGCTATTTCTGAGATTGTGGGTTCCTCACTCTTTGCTCGCTTTGTTTGCAACCGGTTAGTGCTTTCTACCTTCGCAATTCTACTTTCTTCTATTTGTGTTTATGTTAAATGCAATAGTACTACTTGGATCTCTTGTGCAAATGTGATTTAAATATTATGCCATTTCGTACACAATCTTGCTTGTCTCAATACCATTATGCAATTTCAATAGCTTCAATTCTGTTCGAGTTCTAATTTTAACTCATGCATAGTTAGCTAAATTAATTCATGATGTTGGCTTGGTTCGTAGTTAAACCTGATTGATGTGGGTTACACCTTCTCTGATTTCTTGTACTAAAACCCTTAGGAAACTATGTTCCTACTCAAGATTGCTTTAATAAATCTCTTCCTACTAAATCCTTTATGCATAACTTTGTTGTTTCTCTGCATATTATGTGACAATACTGCCTAAATGCTTAGGCTTATATGTTTTCCTGCCATTGTTAGCAATAATGTATGCCCATTATATGTTTCCAACCTAAATGATTTCCAACCCTTATATCTATGTATAGCTGGTTACCTATATCTATTGCTTGTTATGGATCCATGCCCTAGATTCTTGTGAGGAACTAATTCATGCCTAGAATTTGTCCAAATGAACTATTTCCATTGAATCTGCTGCTTTCTTAGGGTCAAATTCATGAGGAACCTACATGCCAATACTATCCCAACTAGGTCTCTTTGCTATTTGTAAACTCTAATGTCATGCTATCATTATGCTCTAACTTCTTGCTTAACACAGGTAGGAGGAACTCTAGTATATTCAACCTATTCTACCTATATGCTCAACTAGATAGTCCTGGTGTTTGTTTGACATGTTAATCTGGAGTTGATGTTTCACCTACCATAAGTCTTTGTACTTTCTCTAAGACCTTGAACCTTTGTGTTATATCTGACTGACACTCAATATGTTAAGTTGCTCATGTTCAAATTAAGTGATTGTTTCCCATGTCCACTAGTCTGTTTGGTATTCTAGTGGATTGTCGACTAGCTGTAATCATATCTTCATCAGGGTCTCATGTTTGAAGCCTTTCTATAGAATTTCTCCTTACTTGTGTTCATGATTATGACTCCTCTAAATTTCCTTGTTAGGACTATTATGTCTAAAGTCCCCTTTAGATTAATTATTAACCATGCTTTGGTTTACTATCTCTTAACCTGTTTTCTAGGAAATATAACATGTGTATGCTGCGTATGCTTGTTAAGACTTCGTGTAATCCTATTTGTATGACTTGAGTTTGGAAACCTCTGTTCCCTACAGCCTTAAGAGCTAAGTGCTTAGACTTCAAAGTTGCTTAATTGGCCTAGCACATAGCTTGTTACTTGTATTATTACGGCTAATTTGGTATTAAAACATGTAAACAAGATTAGTTACTTCAATCGTCTGGACCTGGTTTGTTGGGCCTACTTTTGGTATTGGGGGGTCTGAAGTACACTGTCCACACCTCGAGTCTGGGCCTACTGTCTGTGTGAAGTTCTAAGCCTATTTGAAGGCCCAGATGGGTTACTGGGTTATTTTATATTTGTAATTGGGCCTGTAATTATTCAATATGATCTGTAATAACTTGTAAAACGGAATGATGGGGAAATTGGTTAAAAGACGGCTGGGGTACTTTAATTCTCGCATGAATGGGTGGAAAACATGCCTATATGGTCTACATGCCTTCTTTGCTACTTTGTTTGACATGCTCTATTTCTATACACTTATAGAAAGCATGCATATGAGAACCTAATTGCTTTATTTTCTTTACATGTCTTACTCATGTATACTATTAGAAACAAGTCTATAAGAATCTAAGTATTTCACTTGTTCACACGCTTCACTTATATACACTATTAGATAGCATGCATATAGGATTCAAACATTAATGATTATTTGCTCAACTTGTGCTATTGCTGCGTGATTGTTAGATAACATGCCTATAGGATCGTGTTAAGCAATTAAGATCTGCTTCATCGATACTCATTCAGTACCATGTATATAGGGCCTTAATGATTAATTAAATTGATGTTTGTTGTTCTTATCACACAGGTTGCCTAGAAAATATGCATATAGGAATAAGCGTGATGAATTCGTGCTCAAATACTAACTGTTTAGAAAACATGCCTATAGGATATCGCTACTTGCTTAGAAAGCAAGCCTATAGGACTAAAGATGAGTGATTCTGAGTTTTCAACAATTTCACTGCCCAAGTGCGAATCAGCTAAAGATCCTGTCTATAGGCTTTTAATAACGATTATGCTTTGTACCTTCGATAATCTGACTAGCGATACTGCCTATAAGATTTTGTTACAACATGCAGCCATGTAGAAGCCATGTCTATTGGTTTGAACGACTTTAATGCATCTCAATTTTAAAATGCCTATGACACCTTACTGCATAATCTAAAAATTTGTTCACGTGTTTTTGTTGCTATGTGTGGAGGCTAACTTGAGCCTTTCATTGCTATTGTGTGCGGTCCTACTTGTTTTGAATGTGCGCCAAGTTTTATCATTTTGAACACCCAAAGTAAAGTCTAGAACCACCCAAATAGTAGGTTCAGAGCCTCCTGGACCATAGGCATGGGAAGGGTAATGCACGCATAGGACACAGTTTAGAATTGAACTAGAACGCTTTAGGTAAACAACTTTAACATAGTAATTGGGTAGCAGGAAATGATAGTCTGTGCCCACTGAATAATATGAGCAACCCCTACTTTAAAGGAGTCGCGAAGTATTATTTATGTTGCACAGGGTGATCCTTTAGGCTAAAAAACTTAGGACCCCCAATATGTTTATTACTCGCACCTTTGTTTCTTCGGACTTCCAAAAAAATTAGGTTGTACCTTGTAATCTTCAAAGACTTGTACTAATCATCTATTAATGTATAGTCTGATTCCTTCGTATTTGCAATCTTCTTTACACTTATTCTACATCGTAGTTGGATGTTTAAATTCCTTATTTTTTCTTTAACTTACATGATCAAATAGGACAATTATAATCCAATTATTCCAAATAGTGTAAATTTCGGTGGGGACCCACAGTTGTGGACCTCGAAGAGTGCCTAATACCTTCTCTTCGAGGTAATTTGAGTCCTTACCCGATCTTTGGTGACACGGACTGGTTAAAACAGAGTTATTTGCAAATAGGTGCTCTAACGCACCCTAAAATCGTTAGGTGGCGACTCTTCTCTTCTTAATACCCTTTAAAACAGTTGTTACATGTTGAAACCCCCGTTCCGTGAAAACGGGAGGCGACATCATCAAGGTCAATTCCAGGTCAAACTTATGAACATTCCAAACTTTCAAATTGCCAACTTTCACCACATAGTGTCGAAACCTTCTAGAAATATCCGAATGCAAATCCGGGCATACCCAAGTCCAAAATCCCCATCCGGACCTAACGGAACTATCTAAACTTTGATATCAGATCAAATAATCAAAAGTCAAACTTGGTCAACTCTTCCAACTTAAAGCTTCCTAGTTGAGAATCATTCTTCCGAATTAATCCCGAATCATCTCAAAACCAAAACCGACGATTCACACAAGTCATGATACATCATATGAAGCTACTCAAGACATCAAACAGCTTGACGAAATGCAAATACTTCAAACGACCAGTTGGGTCGTTACATCTATGCTTCCTGATTAAGATTGATCTAAGGACGGCCAATGACTGTCAAATAGGGCTCTGTGGAAGAGATTCTCCATACATTGAAATTTCCTTAGAGGTTCATCAAATGGGTGATGAGTGTTGTACCTCAATAACTCAATACAGTATTGCTTTAAATGGGGTCTATATGGATGCATCCAGGGTAAGAGAGGGCTAAGATAGGGTGACCCTTTATCACCACCACTTTTTATTATTTGCATGGAGTACCTTACAATACTACTGAATTTACTGGCAGATATGCAGGGATTTGAGTATCACACAAAGTGTAAACGGCTTAAACTCGATCACCTATGTTTTACTGATGATGTGATGTTATACTGTAAAGGAACTATTAGTCTATGTTGCTACTTCCGAGAGGGATACAAACATTTATCGATGCATCTGGACTAACCATAAATGCAAAAAATTCTGATATTTTAAGTGCCAACATGGATGCTCATAGTGTTGTTGACTTGTGTGAAGTCACAGGATATCAGAAGGGAACCCTTTTCTTCAGATACCTAGGAGTGCCCATATATACCAAAAAGATATCTTACATAGACTGTGAAATGTTGGCTGATAAATGGATAGCAAGAATAAAGACGTGAGGTTCAAGGAATTTATCATATGTTGGTAGGGTTCAGTTATTGAATTCAATTCTGCTATATGTGCACGCCTATTGACATTCATATTCATTTTACCTAGAGCAATTATTAAAAGGCTCACAACAATCTGCAGAAATTTCCTATGGGTGGCAAAGAAAACACAAATAATACTTCTCTAGTGGCATGAGACTTAGTTTATAGACCCAAGAAAATGGGTGGTTTGGGACAAGTGATTGTGTAGCCTGGAATGGGGCAGCTGCGACAAAAATATGTATAGAATATAGCTCCAATGACAGACAACTTATGGGTGAGATGGATAAATCACACCTACTTAAAAGCAAAACCTTGGTGGCAATATTCTCCTCCAATTGACTAGTATTGGAAGAAAGTATGTGCCATTAGGGTTAAATTTGGCGAGGGATGTACAGAAAATGGATGGCTTGGGAGAGGTGGCAAATATACTATAAAGAGTGGTTACAACTGGAGGAGAGGAGATATAAATGATTGGTCGTGGGGCATATGGATGTGGAACAGAGACAATATCATAAAGCATAGTTTCATATGTTGACTAACAACGCGTAGGAGGTTGCTCACAAGAGAGAAGCTCCATAAAATAGGTATATGTCAGACAATAGCTGCTTGATGTGTGGGGAGAAAACTGAAACAATTACACACATGTTCTTAAGTATCATTTCTTAAAAGCTTGCCTTCACATAATACTCAACTAGCTGGGAGTTGGCGTACAAAATATAGAATGCAAGGAATCTGGAGAAGACTGACTAGGAAGGTACATCGAAAAGTATGTAGATCATTCACAGTGGCAATATTGATAGCTCTTTGTTTGGTATGCTAGTTGACAAAATCCCATACATGACACGACATAAATGCATTTGTATATAAACATATTGAGATCATTTGGAAAAAGTTTGATATCAACAAGACATGGAAATCATATTGTAGGGCCATGAAGAACACACGTGGACCCTGTCTTTCTCAATATTTGTAACTCCCATTTGCATGGCCATATTCTATATGGATTTCGTCATGCTCTCGTTTGTTTCAAGTCAACATTACCATGGCGGATTGTAGGGCTCCCTTCCCCTGTATTTTCTTCACAAAACCTTTTTTTTAACCTTTATTTCTTTCTCTAAGTGCTGCAGTTTGATGAAATTGGAAAACTCCTATCATATCTCATCCTCGAGATCTACCTTTTTCTCCACTAGAAAAATAAAACCTATAGCTTCAAACTAATGGAACAAAAAGGAGAAGGTAAAAGACACCCTTTTCTCACGTCGAGGAAAGCAACATATGCATGAGTTGTTGATGTATACAGCAGAATCATTTTGAACGGTTCAAAAGATAAAACAGTAGAATATATATACAAAATACATGCACAAGTAGTTTATAATTTATGAAAGAAAATATATATATATATATATATATATATATATATATATATATATATATATATATATATATATATATATATATATATATATATATAT
>MCJB01007524.1:172110-184437 GCA_002018475.1 Nicotiana obtusifolia
ATATATATATATATATATATATATATATGTATATGTATATGTATATATAAATATAGATATAGATATAGATTTCTCTTGTTGCTCTTAGGATTTAGATATCAACTAGAAGGATAATTTTAATTTGGAAAAGGAAAACAATGTAAATATGTGGTATGTGGTTATGCTTTAGGAAGAAAAAGAAATGAAGGACAACCACCTCATGATTCATGTAGGATTTTTGTATGTGTATGTGTAACTGTGTTATTTCTGTGTGTGTGTGTGTTTTATGTTCTGATTAGGTTATTCTATTCTGAAAAAAAGAGAACAAAAGAACTGTAAGAAAGCATCTTGAATGCGACGTACCTTAACAGGGCAATCTAGCGATGTATAATACAGCTTAGAGTTAGGTATTTGATTTTGCTATACAATAAATATGGAAAGATAGAGATAATGCCTATTTCTCGCGATAACTTTTGGATGCATCCCTTTTTTTTACCTTTGTAATACTTTGTTTTTTTTAATAATCGAAGATCTGTCCGAGCTTGGTTTCTCATAAAAGTTCAGTATAGATTGTAAATATTTTACTGGTTATTAATACAAAGAAAATTTGGACAAAAAAAAAAAAATCGATAATCCAAAAAGAAACTTGAGTATGGAAAGTCATTAGATGATAATCAGAGGGTATTTATTTTGATGAAGTCTAAGGCATAATCATTTAGGCTTAGGAGAGAAGTCTTATAAGCGGGTCCGAGATATATGTTGTGACCCGACCTGTCGCTTTGAGCATTTTTACTTCGTTCAGTGGTTTGAGGTTTTGAATAGCTTCATATGATATATTATGACTTGTGCGTATCGTCGATTTTGATTTTCGGGTATTTCGAGATTGATGAAGAATGGTTCTCATGTAGGAAGCTTTAAGTTTGAAGAGTTAACCAAGTTTGACTTTTGTATATTTGACCCCTGATCGGAGTTTTGATGGTTCCATTAGGTCCAAACAGTAATATTGGTCTTGGGCATATGCGCGGATTGGCATTTGGATGTTTCTAGAAGGGTTCGACACTATTGGCAGAAGTTGACAATTTGAAGGTTATATGTTCATAAGTTTGATCGAGAGTTGACTTTGATAATTTTTTTCAGATTGTTATTCCGGGAGTTGGAATAAGTTATGTCATTTGGAACTTGTGTGCAAAATTTGAGGTCATTCCCTGTTGATTTGATACGATTGGGGACGAGTTTTGGAACTTGAAAGTTTAAAACTTCATCAAGTTTGATTTGAGGTGTGAGTCATGGTTTTGATATTGTTATGTGTGATTTGAGGCCTTTAGTAGGTCCGTGTTATGCTTTGAAACTTGTTGGTATGTTTGGACGAGGCCCCGAAGGGCTCAGGTGAGTTTCGGATGGGTTTCAGACCATTTTGAGTCATGTTGGTTATTACTGGTTTGGTTGGAATCTTGTGTCATCGCACCTGTGGAGCTCTTGGCGTAGGTGCGGTGTCAGCAGGTGCGGACCAGTAGTCGCAGAAGCAAAAAGGGGCTGAATTTGGGATCACCGCATATGCAATATTTGGGGCGTATCTACAGAAGTACAGAAGCAATGGATTAAGGCGCAAAAGCGAGAAACAGTGCAGAAGCGCATTTTGTGTCGCACCTGCAATGTCGCAGAAGCAGAGTGCATTCCGCAGATGTAAGGGGTCAGGGCTTCAGTATTTTTTCGCAAAAGCAGAGCATTTGTCGCAAAAGTGGCTATTTGTTCGCAGATGCGAAAGTGCCTAGGCAAGTTCTATATATTCGAGGGTTGAGTTATTTTATTCACATTTTGGGATTTAGAGCTCGGTTTTGGGAAATTTTAGAGAATTTTCACCACATGAATTGTGGTAAGTATTTTCTACTCGGATTTGATTATATTACATGATTCTATCTTCAAACTTGGCATTTGATTGATGATTCTAAAATAAATTTTGGGGTTTGTTTCTAAACATTCCTAAAATTAATTATTGAGATTTGAACATTTTCGAGCTAAATTGAGTGAAATTAGTATGGTTGGACTCGTAATTGAATGGATTGTTAGAATTAGTGAGTTTGTCGGGTTTGGGATGTGGGCTCAGGTTGACCTTTTGGCTAATTTTGAGTTTTTGATTAAAGATTCGACCTTTATCGCTTAGGTTTGTTTTCTAAGGCATTATTTTTAACCCTAGAGTATTGTGTGGCTTGATCGGTATTTGATTTGGCTTGCGTAAGGTAAGTATCTTACCGAAACTTGGTTGAGGCACTAGTTGCTTGAGTTATTTGTGATACATACGTGCTATGGGTGCGCAGATGTGTGGGAATTGAGCCCATGTGCAAGCACCGGAGTAATTATCCATGCTTGGTGTAGTACTTAGGCTGTGGCATGCCTCGAATTGATTCTTAAACTTTAAGTTATGACGTTTTTTATATTTGTAACCCTGTTGTGAGTTATTTGATCCATGTTTTGAGGTTACATAGAGGCTAATTTCCTGATTGAATTTGATATTTGTTATTTTCATGATATAATTGCCGATTTAGGCTATATAAGCACACTTTGCACATGCGTACACTTTAGCATGTCACTTATACCAGTCCAGGAGCATGAATTCTGATATTCATTAATCATATACATGTGTTCTTGTATATTTGCTTCTGTGTGATATGATTTGGACTATATGCCTGTGACCACCTAGACAAATTGTGTTGTTATGTATGTGATCAAACCAGGTGGATTGTGTTGTTACGCCTGTGACTATGCTACGCGGATTATGTTGTTATACCTATAAGCACACCGAGCGGGTTGTGATATTGAGCCTGTGACCACGTCGGGGTGATTGTGATTATTCGCACATGAGTTGTCCGTGCTGAACCAGATACTAATATTATGGCACGTGAGTTGTCCATGCAGCACGTGAGTTCTCCTTGCGGTTGATATTATTAGCACGTGAGTTGTCCATGCAGCACGTTGAATTGGTCATGAAACGTGTGGATATAGATCCATCCCCCTAGGGTCATCTCTCATGTTTCTCTCTTGATAGTGTACACGCGGATTATGAGAAATCGACAGATTTCTAGTTGATGTGAGGTCTGGGAGAGCTGGGTATTTGTTTGGTTCGGTTACCGAGATTTTGATATGGGATTGAGAGCCGTGATGTGATTTCTATTTGCAACGGGTTGTGCGCCGCAACGGGTTGATATTTGATTACTGCATTTCTTCTTTACTTGTAATTTTCTTGGTTGTCTACTTGATTTTTTTTGCATATCTTCCTTAGTTGTTGGATTGTTGACCGAGCAAAACACTTTAAAAAGAATTCTAAGCACCAAGGTAGTTTTATATGTGTTTCCTGATCACATATCTCTTTTATACTTATTGGAAATCTATGAACTTGTACAGGTGAATGGTGAGTATCATTTATAATTATTGCTTCTATTACCTCGCCGAGGTTAGTTATGATACTTATTGAGTACATGGAGTCGATTGTACTCGTATTACACTTCTGCACCTTGTGTGTAGATTTGGGAACGGATGGTGGTGTGTATGGTGGGAGCTTGCATTGAAGATGTACCTACCTTCTTGATATAGCTACCACATGTCCTTGGTAGTTTTAGATTTTAAATTTTGTTTATGTATATTCCAAGCAGATGTTGATTATTTCATACCAGCTTTGTAAATACAAGTCTTAGTGGCTCATGACTTGTACTACCAGTTCTTGGATTATTGTGTTAAAGTTTGGTTAATTCATCATTGATTTTCTTCTTAATCTCATTAGAATTATGTTGACTGTTAGTTGGCTTACCTAGCGGGTTGGTTTAGGTGCCATCACGGCTAGTTGGATTTTGGGTCGTGATAAGTTGGTATCAGAGCTCTACGTTCATAGGTTATTGGGTGCTTGATTTCAGTATTGATGTGTTGTAAAGTCCTGAGTTACGAGTGTATTAGGGATCTTTCAGTGGTTCATTATGGAATGAAGTATTTTTTTATGTCTTTTTGACGACTTCAGAATCGAGAAGATTTAGTGATTTCATAGTGGTTGTCTCCATGAATGGGCATAGAGAGATGCCAGGTTGAGGCTAAGCAAGTGGTTATCTCCTGCGGGATGTTCTGAGGTTGTCTGATTCTTATGATGATTATGTGGAGAGTTTCTTTCTGTCGGTGGGTCACAGGTGTTGCAATTTGAGTTTGGATCGCTTGAGGAAATTGCTTGACTGTTAGGAGGACGAATATGAGTTTAGCAAATAATATATTTATGAGTAGTGCTACATGATCTTATAAAGAATTTAGTTGGATTAAAGTGTGGGTTTATCGTAGTTATGAAGTAAGGGTATTGTGGGTCATCAGATGTCGTGATCCATGGCTCAAGCCAAGTGGGGGAGTTTGCTATCGATGATTTGATTGCATGGTTATGTGTTATATTAGTTTGCTCTAAGGAAATACTTGTGGATTGGTTATGAGTTGAAAAGTTTGATTTTGAGGAACACTTTAGTAAGGAAATATCTGGATGCATGATATGTTATACTTTATGGGAATATTGAAAATCTTGGAATGATTTGAGTTTGCTATTAGTGGTGTAGATAGTATGCATGGAGTAGGGATTACTCGTTTGCTTAGAGGTTTGGGTTACTGCTTGAGGTGTTTGTGTGCTAATGGAGCATAGGTCGTTCGGCTCGTTTTGGCAATGCATCTGAGATTTGAATAGGGTGGATGACTCCCGAGAAGGTTCTACTGGGTTCAAGATTTATATGTGGTATTTGAGGAATTACTGGATTTGTAAATGGCTAAGATATAGGAGTTTCAGTTAAAGGTGTCGATACTTGTGATATATCTATATCATTAGAGGTTCCACGTTTCAGTATAATAGGGGTTAAGAAAATAGCTTTAGATTCATAGAAGGTCTCTTTAGAGTGGGTATCTCGGTTGTGGTACTTGTGGGGTGCTTAAGAGGGAATACAACAGTTTATGGGCTTTAGAGCGATATGGTTTCATGCTAGGATATCTTGTGGTGAGCGTTGGGTTAAGGGTCATAGTGTACTGGCAAGGAGAAGTGTTAACTTGAAGGCAATTCAGAAGAAACTCAGAGAAAATAGGACAGCTTGGTAGTAGGTTGGATCAGTATGGTTCTTATGATGAGGTGAGGCTTTGCTTGTGTTTTGTGGCAATACTCTTGGGCTTGGCGACCTGCGTGACTTGGTTGAGTTAGAGAATTCAGCTCTAGTGTCTTGGTTATGTGCAAATAGATTTCAAAGTGTTCTCGATGATTTCTGTCAAGGCTTGAGATAGATGTTCTCTACAGGCATGGGGCATTTATTGTGTGTTGTGATTTTCTCTTGGATAGGATCAAGTGGAAGGTTTCTGGCTAATGAGTATGTATCCTACTTGTGAGTTTATAATAGGATTCTCGTGCTTTCATATAATGGTATGTTAGAGGCAGTGCGTCGTGTGGGATTGAGATTTGCATGTGCAGGTTTGCGGTTTAATTTCGCAGGGATGAGTTCTAGACAGTATGGACGGTTTCTGATGTTTAAACAAATGCTGGCACTATCTGGTATCACCTGGGAAGAGTGCGCATTCTAGAAGGTGCTATATGTTTTGACTTATGGTTATGACTTGATACAGCTTGTTTAGGCTTGTACAATGGGTAGATGCGAGAATCAGGTCTTATAATGAATTATGGATGATGGAAATTGGGTTCTAACATTTACAGGCTAAGGTTGAAGTAAGGATCTTCAAATGTGTTGTGTTGTCAGGCTTGCATGGATTGGAGTGACATGGGATCACCCATAGGTATGTGCATGGGGTGAGTTTACACAACGATTTGATGGCTTTGGAACGATTCTTGGCACGTTTGAGAACGAACATATGTTTAAGTAGGGGAGAATGTAAGACCCGACCGATCGCTTTAAGCATTTTCACTTTGTTCAGTGGTTTGAGGTCTTGAGTAGCTTTATACGATGTATTATGACTTGTGCGTATCGTCGGTTTTGGCTTTCGGGTGATTCGGGATTGATTTGGAAGAATGGTTCTCAACTAGGAAGCTTTAAGTTGGAAGAGTTGATCAAGTTTGACTTTTATGTATTTGACCCCGGATCGGAGTTTTGATGGCTCCGTTAGGTCCAAATGCTAATTTTGGACTTGGACGTAAGCCCGGATTGGCATTTGGATGTTTCCAGAAGGGTTCGACGCTATTTGGCAGAAGTTGGCAATTTGAAAGTTTAGAATTTTTATAAGTTTGATAGTGAGTTGACTTTGATGATATTGGGTTTGGATTGTTGTTCCGAGAGTTGGAATAGTTTGGTTATGTCATTTGAAACTTGTATGCAAAATTTGAGGTCATTCCGAATTGATTTGAATTTTGAAAGTTCAAAAGTTCATCAAGTTTGATTTGAGGTGCGATTCGTGATTTTGATGTTGTTATGTGTGATTTGAAGCCTCGAGTAGGTCCATTTTTTGCTTTGGAACTTGTTGGTATGTTCGGATGGAGTCCCGAAGGGCTCGGGTGAGTTTCGGACGGGTTTCGGACCATTTTGAGTCATGTTGGTTATTGCTGGTTTTGCTGGAATCTGGTGTCATCACATCTACGGCGCTTGGCGCGGGTGCGGACCAGTAGGCAGAAGCGAAAAGGGGCTAAGTTTGGATCACAGTAGATGCGAGATTTGGGGCGCATCTGCGGAAGCGCAGAAACGATGGATTAAGGCGCAGACGCGAGAAGGAGTGCAGAAGCGCATATTGTGTCGCACAAGCAGAGTGCTTTCCGCAAGTGCGAGGGGTAGGGGCTTCAGTGTTTTTCTGTAAAAGCGACGCCACAGAAGTGGCTATTTGTTCCCAGATGCGAAAGTGTCTAGGTAGGTTCTATATATTCGAGGGTTGGGTTATTTTATTCACATTTTGGGATTTAGAGCTCGATTTTGGGTGATTTTGGAGAGGATTTTCACCACATGGATTGGGGTAAGTATTTTCTGCTCGGATTTGATTATATTACATAATTATATTCTTTGATTTTGGCCTTTGATTGATGATTCTAAAGGAGAAATTGGGGATTTGTATCTAAACTTTCCTACAGTGAATTATTGAGATTTGAACATCGATTCAGAGTCGCATTTGAGTGAAATTAGTGTGATTGGACTCGTAATTGAAAGGGTTGTCGAAATTTGTGAGTTTTGTCGGGTTTCGAGATGCGGGCCTGGGTTGACTTTTTGGTTGACTTTGAGTTTTTGATTAAAGATTCAACCTTTATCGCTTGGATTTGTTTCCTAAGGCATTATTTGATGTTTTTAAGTTTCTTTTGACTATTTTCGGACCGTTCGGAGGTTGATTCACGCGGGATGGTATTTCTAGAGTATTGCTTGGCTTGCTTGAGGTAAGTGTCTTACCTAAACTTGCATGAGGAACTACTTGCCTGAGTTATTTGTGATAGCGTGCTATGGGTGCACATATGTGTGGGGATTTAGACCATGTGCTAGGACCGCGGTATTTATCCATCCTCGGATAGAGAAGGGCTATGGCACGTCTTGAGTTGATTGTTAAGATTTAAGCTGTGATGTTTCTTATATTTGTAACCCTGTTGTGAGCTATTTGATCCATGTTTTGAGGTTACATAGAGGCTAATTTCCTGAATGAACTTGATATTTGCTATTTTCGTGATGTAATTGCCATTTGAGCTATAATAGCACACTTTGCACATGCATACACTTTAGCATATCACTTATACTTTTCCAGGAGCATGAAATCTGATATTCATTGATCAAATACATGTGTTCTTATAAATAATCACATGCATCACTTATACCAAGCTGGGCGGATTGTGTTGTTATGCATGTGACCACGTTGTGCGAATTGTGTTGTTATGCCTGTGACCACGCCGCGCGGATTGTGTTGTTATGCCTGTGACCACGCGGGGCGGATTATGATATTAAGTTTGTGACCACGCCGGACGAATTGTGATTATTGACACGTGAGTTATCCGTATGGCACGTGAGTTGTGCAGATCCAGATACTACTATTATGGCACATGAGTTGTCCGTGAAGCATGTGAGTTGTCCGTACGATTTGCGTGTGGATACGGATCCATCCCCCTAGGGTCACCCTCTCATGTTTCTCTCTTGATGGTGTACATGCGGATTACGAGAAACCGACGGGTTTCTGGTTGATGTGAGCTCTAGGAGAGCTGGTTATTGGTTTGGTTTGGTTACCGAGATTTTGATATGGGCCTAAGAGCCGTAATGTGATTTTTATTTATATCGGGTTGCACGCTGCAACGGGTTGATATTTGGTTATTGCATTTCTTCGTTACTTGCAATTTCCTTGGCTATCTACCTGATTTATTTGCATATCTTCCTTATATGCTGGATTATTGAGCGAACAAAACACATTAAAAAGAACTGTGAGCAGCAAGGTGATTTTATATGTGTTTTCTAGATTTGTTCACATATCTACTCTATACTTGTTGAAGATTTATGGACTTGTACAGGTGACTGGTGAGTATCATTTATAGTCTTGCTTCTATTATCTCGTCGATATTAGTTATGATACTTAATGAGTACATAGGGCGAGTTGTACTCATACTAAACTTCAGCAACCTTACGTACAGATTTGGGATCTGATACTGCTGTGTATAGCGGAAGTTGGCATTGAAGATGTACCTACCTTCCGGATATAGCTATCACTTGTCCTTGGTAGCTTTAGATTTTAAATTCTGCTTATGTATATTCCAAACAGATGTTGTATTATTTTATAGCAGCTTTGCAAATCCAAGTCTTAGTGGCTCATGATCTGTACTACCAATCCTTGGATTATTGTGCTAAAGTTCGGTTAATTTATCATTGATTTTCTTATTAATCTTATTTGGATTGTGTTGAATGTTAGTTGGCTTACCTAGCGGGTTGGGTTAGGTGCCAGCACGTCTAGTAGAGTCTTGCGGGTCCATATGATGACGTCCATACCTATCTTCATAGGGCATCTAGGATCCCATCTTTCTTTCCTTATCGTGCGATATTGATTCAGCTTGAATAGTATCTCTTTGAATTCTTTCCACTCACTCATATGTTATGTCAGCGCTCAGTATCATCTAAGAACGAGACTTTTTTAGGTGGCACAATTAAGCGAAGCCATGAGGATTGGACGAGTCTGGGCTGGGTCCTGAGGGCCAAATAAGAAATACTCCATCTGTTTTAAAAAGATTGGCATAGTTCAAAGTACGAGGATCAAAGTACTTAAAATTCAAAATATTCTTCAGGTTTGTGTAAATAAAATTTATATTTTCGGAAATTACATAAAAAGTGGTCAAAGATCAACCTCGTAGACTTCCCAAATGATAATAGTGTCAATTTTTTTTTAACGAATGGAGTATTTATTTTAAAATCATTAAAAAAATAAAAAACTAAAAAGGAAGTAGCCCAAACTCAAAGTCTAGTAAGCTTATCATATTACGAAGCTCCAAGACCATAGTCTTAAAATTTAAATTTAAATTACAAAGTTATGTTGAATAAACTAATGAAATAAGTAAAAAAATAAAAACCTTAATTTCCTAAACTCTAAAATAATCGCTTTTTTTAAGCTTTCATTTTCGTATCTACTCCATTGCTACCGTATTCTCCAAAATCTAGTTCTAAACAGACGATCTTTTTTCCCTCTTAATTTTATGGGAAAAGGTCTAAATTTACCCTTTTATTTTCGAATATTGCGTCTAACCTCCGTTATTTTATTTGGTCAAATTTATCTCTACCATTATATTATTGGATTAATTTATCTTTATCATTAGCAAATTTTAAAAATTACCCCTCAGTCATCAGGTGATTCAAAATCTCTCAAATCATTTTAATTAAGTTAATTATTCTTCTTCTTGATTCACGATTTTCGAAATAGTTGGTATTTACCTGGTTTGTTAAGAAATAAAGAGAGGAGGCAATAATTTAACATTAATACAGTGATCAAAATGAAATGATGAAAAAGGGGGATGATTGTACTACATAATGTAATACCATTACAGGATTAGAAGGTGAAGTGGTTGAGGATTGTTGAGGAAGCAAAGTGAAAGTGGTGTCCAGCATTACTCCAAATATGCTCTCAATTACATGCTGCAACGTCAAGAAAGGCTGTAGCTGTTGGCCTCTGCATGTTATCGATTTCTATCTGAAGTTACTATAGTGATTTCCATCATCGCCGTCAATATTTGTACATGTACGAAAACATCACCCCAACAGCTTCTTGTATTAGTGAATTAATTAAAATAATTGAGTTAATTACCAGCACAACATACACACAAATGAACTCATTACTGATCGGCAGTTTATTCTCCTTTGAAAATCTATAGCGTCCGCTTTACCCATGCATTCTAGAGCTTCAAAATGGAGCCCACGTGGATATGAGTTAATTATACAAATGACCTTGAAAGGAGTTGGTCTTGAACTTTTGATCTTTGAGTAGGTCACCTTAACAATGGGAAAAACTTTAACATTTAACAAGTTTTCCCCATGTGGCAAAACTTTTGAAGTTCGACCTTAAATGTTTGCCCAATGGTCAAATGACCTGTCCCAAAAAAATGTTAAAGAACATCTCTTGTAGAGTCCTATTTCTGCTATTTTACTTGCGGGCTTTTGTATTTAACGGGTTGGGTCGGGCCAATCCACCTTTCGGTGGGCGCCAGCCCAACCAGTCCTATGCAAACTACGGGCCTCAAGGCCGGCCCACTACTTTAAAAATATCACTACTTTAAAAATATTTTTCATACTTTTTAAATTTAAGTTCTAACCTAAAATTGCAAAAGAAGAAACACTTACAAGTTAAAATGACAAAAAGCTTCTGCAAACTTAAAGAGTAACTTCTAATATTGTTCCAACATATCACCAATAAAATACAAAAAGGACAATATTCCTCTCTTTAGGTACAATGAACGACGAAGAATACACATCATATAGAATAATACAATATAATTATTAATTGAACAAAAGAACAAAAAATTAAATTAGGAAATACGGCCAAATATTACCCTTCTACTTTCAGATGTTATTTACATTTAACCTCCATTATACTATTCGGTTACACTGTCAGGATAAATTTACCCTTACCGTTATACTGTCAGGATAAATTTACCCCTACTATCAGCAAACTTTTAAAAATTACCCCTTGATCTGTTAGGTAATCCAAAATCTCCTAATTTCCTTTTCTTTAAATAACTCGTTGTTCTTCTTGCTCCACTATTTTTAAGAAATTACTATTGATGTGAATGCTAAATGTACTAGACTATACAAATTATTCATGGATATTTTAATTACCATTGCACCCACTTCTATTCTTGTGATACTGAGTTTGGAATTAGTTTAAAATTTTATTTATTTTCAACTGTATATATACCGTAGAATTCAGTGGGTCTATTTATTATGTATTATATGCAGCTGTTCATCATGTATATACATGTACAGTCAAATATATTTTGTAATTGTCTAGTTAATATAGAGTTCGATCGACTAACTTAAAGAGTGCACAATGCATAGGCATTTAATTAAAGCAAAATTGAATTCGACAATATAAAGTCTCCAAGAAACTTCAACTCTATCACTAACTAGTTAACTTGATCGCTCTACGTGCGATCACATAAACTCTTTCCAAATGTAATATAATACCAAAAGTTAAAAAACAGAACAAACATTAGGAAAGATACAAAAGCACAATTTTAAGAAATAGAACAAAATGTAAAGGAAGTTATTCCAACGCTCATTATATAAAGAGCAAAATATGTTACGTACATAAGTTCTCTCTCGATGTTGCATCCTGGACTTAAAAGTCTTAAGCATATGAGAGGTTATGGCCTGCAGAAAGACTGTTCATAAAGCTCACATCCTGTTTGTAAAGGAGGTCTGATTTTTAATGGATTTCTCTTGGATTTGTGGGAAATAAGCCGTGGACAGTGGACATGTGTACCTAAGCGACAAACCATTTCCGTATCGTTAGTGATAGTACAAATGTACTAATATATTAGTAATAAACATCAATTATGGAATGGGAAAAGAATAAAAGAATTAATCTAATAGAGAGATTGTACTGAAAAAATTAAGGAAAGTGATACGCACAAATTATTGACACAGAAAAAAATATACTGAATCCTGATTTACCTCTACACAAGAGTCCCTTCCACTTCAAATTCATATCATAGAAGAATAAATGATATAGAAGTAGGTACGTATTATGTCCACTTTTGCATCAACAATATGAAGTAACAGAAAGAGAACTTTTGACTCTTCAGCCGCGCGCAAAGCAATTCTGCGGCTCCTTCCATATATATATATATATATATATATATATATATATATATATATATATATATATATATATATATATATATATATATAT
>MCJB01007535.1:8172-101586 GCA_002018475.1 Nicotiana obtusifolia
CCCCCCCGCTGCCCGCACTCCAGAGCAGGTGATGTAGCGACTTCAGACACCAGGGGTATTACCAGCCCAGTCGATTGTAGTTGCTTAGTCCCAAGTGGGTCCCGTTATGAGTGATGATGAGCAGAAGAGACTAGATAGATTTGGGAGGCTCCAGCCTCCATCATTCAGTGAGACTGAGTTAGAGGATGCCCCGGACTTCTTGGATAGGTGCCAGTGGATTCTTCGCATGGCTGGTATTTAGGAGACCAGTGGGATCTCATTTATGACTTTTCAGTTGATTGGGGTTGTCTTCAAATGGTGGGGGGCCTATGAGAGGAGCAGGCTAGTCGGTGCTACACCATTTTCATGGCATGAGTTCTCCGTTCTCTTCTTGGAGAAGTTCGTGCCATAGACACGCAGGGAGGAGCTGCATAGGCAGTTCAAGTAGCTACATCAGGAGGGTATGTTTGTGACCCAGTACGAGATGTGGTTTTCAGAGTTGGCTCGTCACGCAGTTTAGTTGATTCACACTAAGAGGGAGAGGTAAAGATTAGGAGGTTCATTGAGGGCCTCCCTTGCGTTTTGTTATGACTCGGGAGAGTGTATCTGGTGTTAGGTTTGACGAGGTGGTTGATATTGCTCGGCGGCTAGAGATGGTCCGTAGTCAGGATCGTGAGGAAAGGGAGGCCAAGAGGCCTCATGGTTCAGGTGGTTTCAACGCTATTCCTTCTACGGGTTAGTTCCACCAAGAAGGGGTCGTCCTTATAGGCTCGCTCAAATAGCTCATCCAGTTCATCGTGGCGCATCAACTAGCGATGGATCATACAGTGCTTGACCGGGTCAGTCATCTCTCAATGCACTCCCATCTCAGAGTTCATCTCGTGCACCTTTCAGTTTAGGGTTCATCTGCACATGTTCTTCCGGTAGTTAT
Source organism: Nicotiana obtusifolia (assembly GCA_002018475.1). Taxonomy (NCBI): domain Eukaryota; kingdom Viridiplantae; phylum Streptophyta; class Magnoliopsida; order Solanales; family Solanaceae; genus Nicotiana; species Nicotiana obtusifolia. The sequence goes on from MCJB01007535.1 coordinate 9,083, forward strand.
TCTGGTTCTCGGGACCCGCCTCATGATTTGCCACCATTTTCAAAGAGGGGATGTTTTGAGTGTGGAGAATTGGGTCATGTGAAGAAGTTTTGTCCTCGCCTTACTGGAGGTCCATTTTAGCAAAGGAGTCAGGCCACGACTTTAGCACTAGTTACTTCACCACCCGCCCAGCCAGCTCGGGTGGGGCTCAAGCAGCTAGAGGTCTCCCTATCAGGCTCGATTCTATTCTATTCCTGCCAGGCCAGATGTCGTTGCTTCTGACACAGTGATCACAGGTATTGTCTCAGTATGTCACAGGGATGCTTCTATATTATTTGACCTTCGTTCCACTTATTCGTATGTATCATCATATTTTTCTCATTATCTGGATATGTCCAGTGAGTCCTTAGCTTCATTTGTTCATATATCTATGCCAGTGGGCGATACTATTATTGTGGACCATGTATACCAGTCGTGTGTAGTGACTATTGGGGGATTGGAGACTAGAGTTGATCGCTTATTGCTTGGTATGGTTGATTTCAACGTGATCTTGGGTATGGATTGGTTGTCTCCATGTCATGATATTCTGGATTGCCACGCTAATACCGTGATGTTGGCGATGCTGGGGTTGCCAAGGATCGAGTGCAGAGGTTCTCTAGATTATGTTCCCAGCAGAATTATTTTTTATTTGAAGGCCCAACAGATGGTTGGGAAGGGGTGTTTGTCATATTTGTCCTTCATGAGGGATATTGGTGCTGATACCCCTACTATTGATTTTGTTCCGGTGGTGCGAGACTTCTCGGATGTGTTTCCTGCAGACCAGCGGGGCATGCCACCCGACAGGGATATTGATTTTGGTATTAACTTGGTGCCGGGCACTCAGCCCATCTCTATTCCTCCGTATCGTATGGCACCAGCTGAGTTGAAGGAATTGAAAGAGTAGCTTTATGAACTTCTTGAAAAGAGGTTTATCAGTCCTAGTGTATCACCTTGTGGTGCATTGGTTCTGTTCATGAAGAATAAGGATGGTACTATGCGGATGTGGTCGACTATAGGCATTTGAACAAAGTTACAATCAAGAACAAGTATCCTTTGCCGCGCATTGATGATTTATTTGACCAGCTTTAGTGTGCGGGGGTGTTCTCTAAGATTGATTTGAGGTCTGGGTGTCACCAGTTGAAGATTCGGGACTCGGATATTCTAAAGACGGCATTCAGGAACCGTTGCGGTCACGATGAGTTCCTTATAATGTCTTTTGGGCTGACCAACGCTCTAGTAGCATTCTTGCATCTGATGAACAGTGTATTTCAGTGATATCTCGATTCGTTTGTCATAGTATTCATTGATAATATCTTGGTGTACTCACGTAGCCAGGAGGAGCATGCCCAGCATTTGAGGATTGTATTACAGCGACTGAGGGAGGAGAAGCTTTATGCCAAGTTCTCCAAGTGTGAGTTATGGCTTAGTTCGGTGGCATTCTTGGGGCACGTTCTGGGGCTCCCATGGACTTCGAGGAGGTTTGATGCCATTTGGGTAATTGTGGATCGGTTGACCAAGTCCGTGCATTTCATTCCAGTCGGGACTACCTATTCTTCGGAGCGGTTGGCTGAGATTTACATCCGCGAGATTGTTCGCCTTCACAGTGTGCCGGTGTCCATCATTTCTGATCGGGGAACGCAGTTTACATCACAGTCTTGGAGAGCAGTGCAGTGAGAGTTGGGCACCCAGGTCGAGTTGAGTACAACATTCCAACCTCAGACGAACGGACAGTCCGAGCACACTATTCAGATGTTGGAGGATATGTTATGCGCTTGTGTCATAGATTTTCGGGGTTCTTGGGATCAGTTTCTGCCGCTCGCGGAGTTCGTCTACAACAATAGCTACCAATCAAGCATTTAGATGGCTCCGTATGAGGCTTTGTATGGGAGACGGTGTCGGTATCCGGTGGGATGATTTGAGCCGGGAGAGGCTAGGCTATTGGGTACTAACTTGGTTCAGGATGCTTTGGGAAGGTTTCAGGATCGGCTTCGTATGGCGCAGTCTAAACGGAAGAGTTACACTAATCAGAAGGTTCGTGATGTTGCTTACATAGTTGGGGAGAAGGTACTGCTCAAGGTTTCACCCATGAAGGATGTTATGAGGTTCGAGAAGAAGGGAAAGTTGAGCCTTCGGTATATTGGGCCGTTTGAGGTGCTTCAGAGAATTGGAGAGGTGGCTTACAAGCTTTCCTTGTCGCCTAGTTTGTTGAGTGTTCATCCAATGTTTCATGTTTCTATGCTCTAAAAATATGTCAGCGATCCATCTCATATTTTGCATTTTAGAACAGTTCAGTTGGATGGTGATTTGACTTAAGATGTGCAGCCGGGGGCCATTTTGGATCGGCAGGTTCAAAAGTTGAGGTCAAAGAACATAAGGTCAGTGAAGATGTAGTGGAGAGATCAGCCAGTTGATGAGGCTACTTGGGAGATCGAGCGGGAAATGCGGAGCAGATATTCATGCCTATTTGAGACTCTAGGTACATTTCTAGACCTGTTCGAGGATGAACGTTTGTTTAATATGAGGAGGATGTAACGACCCGTCCGATCATTTTGAGTGTTGTAGCCCCGTTACCCCATTTACTGCTCATTTTATGCTTATTAGTTGCTATGTGACTTTCCAGGGTAGTTGGTTCGGTTCCGAGGATTTTTCGGAATGAGTTGAGACACTTAGTCTCAAGGTTGGAAGCTTAAGTTTAAAAGGTTGACCGGATGTTGACTTATGTTTAAATGGATTCTGAATGGAGTTTGATGGTTTCGATAGCTCCGTCGGGTGATTGTAGACGTACGAGTGTGTTCGGATAGTGATTTGGAGGTTCGTAGTTGATTTAGGCTTGAAATGGCGAAAGTTGAAAAATTAGAAGTTTTGGAAATTGAGAAGTTTGATTGATAGTTGGCTTTGTGGCTACCGGGCTCGAATTTTGGTTTCGAGAGTTGGGGTAGGTCTGTTGTGTCATTTATGACTTGGGTGCAAAATTTGAGGTCAATCGGGCGTGATTTGATAGGTTTCGGCATCGATTGTAGAAGTTGAAATTTTTAAGTTTTCATTAGGCTTGAATTGAGGTGCAATTCGTGTTTTGTTGTTTGATGTGATGTGAGACCTTGACTCTCCTCACTTATCCTCAATTTATTTATTCAGTTTTTGTATTTCTTAGACAGTTTATCTGACTTAATATTGTATAGATGCTCATGTACTCAGTGACATCCTAGTTTTGGAAAACTTCAGTATTGGGTTGTGACGGTTTTATCCAAATATTTATGAGATTTTTACTTATTTACACCTGTTTTAGTATACTTTAAATTTAAAAGTGTTGGTAATATCTGAGTTGTCGGCTTGCCTAGTACCATGATAGGCGCCATCACGACAGGTTGAGTTTTGGATCGTGACAACTTTATACTTTACCAAAATCTCAAGGTATTTTTTCCGTCTTTGAAGTTTTATTTTTCAATTCAAAAGCTTGAATAAGATTTGATTTATTTTATTTTTCAATTCAAAAGCTTGGATAAGTTTTGAATATAATTTGATCTAACAAAATGAATATATAAAAGATATATAAATTATTATTATTTTATTATTACATACAAGAAAAAGTTACATAAATCTAAAACATATAGCTTAACGCATATGTAGTATTTCAAGCTTAAATTTTCGTTCTCCTTTATTTTTAAAATAAAATATTAATTTTTAATTTTATTATTTTTAAGTTTTGTTATTTATTTTTATGCGTGTAGTTATTTTTATAACTATCCTAGATCCTAGAATTTAGATGCAAAATTTAAAAGTGATAGTCTTTTATATTTCAAAAAGAAAAGTATTCTCAATCCAAACAATTTTATCTCTCTGTCTCTACATATATATGTATACATGCATACATATATACATACATACATACATACATACATACATATATATATATATATATATATATATATATATATACATACATACATATTTCTTAACTAATTTTTTCTTGTTTGACAATCTCCCTATAAATTCTCCTTAATATTACCAAGTGACATTTTAATAGGTTGCCACTTGGCTTAACCATAATGCCAATATATATGATAATTTTATTCCTTTAATAATATATATATATATATATATATATATATATATATATAGAGAGAGAGAGAGAGAGAGAGAGAGAGAGAGAGAGAGAGAGATTATTGGATTACACACCAGATGAAATAATTATATAAAATTTATAATAGAGGAAACTAATATAGAAAGAGGGGAACTAGAGATAGTGTGAGAGAATTTATAATTTGAATTAATTTAAAATAAAATAAAATAAAAATAATAAATAAATATACTCAAAACTATTATTGATAAGTTTGAATCTGAGCAATAAAATAGAAGAATAAAAGTACATGAAAAATTTATTACAAGAAAAAGAATATACAGAAAAATTTTCTATAGCGTGAAATATAGTAACTTAAATTTTAGTTAATAAATACAATTCATATTTCCATATTGAATAATACAAAAATATAAATATATTACTAGGATATTTATACATATGATTTATACATAAGTTGAAGATATTATATATAATATAAAATAAAAATTATTAAAAATATTGGAAGATTTTTTGAAAAAATAATAAAAGGCTTATCTCTCTTTAGTTTTGATGAAGTAAAAAGTATAATTTAGTAAAAAATATATTACATTATTTAATAAAAAACTAATTAAATATTACAGTAGAAAAGAATGTACGAAAAAAGGGGATAAAGATAATGTTAGGATATTTATATTTTAAATCAATTAAAAATATCAAATGGTACATAAATATAATCAAATATTTATTGATAAATTTAGACAATTAAAGAATTTTTAACAGTATATAAGCTTAAAAAATTAAAAAAAATCTAGAGTGAGAAAATATATGTATTTTATATTAAAAGTAAAATACTGACAAATATTAGGACAATTGACAGTTATTAAAAAGTCACATTAGTATAAATAAATAGTACCAAAAACTTACTAATTTAGTAATGAATAAAATAGATCAAATAATTTATTTGATACCATATGATGTGTATCCTTTAATTTTATATTATATTTATGCATACTGCATTACAAAATAAAATAATAACTAAATTTTAGTAAAATAATATGATAGATTATATTTTAATTTCATATGACTAATACTCTTTTAAAATATTCGTGCATCGTGCGGATTCTAACACTAATTTTTATAAATAATGGTGGCATCATATGACACTCGTTGGTAGATATTTCATTTTCTTTTCCTTAAATTTGATGACAAGAAAAAGGTCGAATCCAACTGTCACTTTTCCCCTTTTCCTTACGATTGCCTCGTTACCATTGCGTATATTTCGCAGGGCGCCAGGATGCGTAACCGCTTAGGGGTGACGTGGGTGCTTGGGAGTCTTCAGAAGAAACTTCAAGGGCTATTATGTCATTTGGAAAAAAAACTTAATATAACTAAAGATCAGGCTAATCACGTAATTAGAGGGAAGGACAGGAGCAATTAAATATTAGCCTTCGTCTAAATGAGTTGTATGGCATGTTGATCGTCAACTTGAATGGAAACATCAACTTTTCTGTCTCTTTGATTTTGTTTTTATCACTTGTTCTCCGAGGAAAGATTAAACTAACACAACACATATTTATATTCTTTTCTGGCGTGTTTAGCATGATCAAAATCATTTCTTAATATTTGGTTTTCACCAAAAGAAAAAAAGTGACATACTTTCCTTTTCCTATAATAACTTATTAACTCTTAAAATAGTTAAAACGCTATTTTTAATTTTCAAAGTGTATTTTTAAAAAGACGAATTAGGTTATATATACAGATTGTATAAGCAAATTGTATCAATTGAACATGTGATAACATTATTATTGTAATTAGGTATCAATTAATGAATGTCATAAGGATATACTACTTAGTTTTATTACTCACTCCCTTTCAGTTTATGTGGCAATATTTCTTTTTCAGATCGTTCAAGAAAAATTAGCAGCTTTCTAAATTAGAAAACGATCTAACTTATAGTTCTTATTCTATTATTAATGAGAAGTTTTTATTGTCCACAAATATAATAAAATATTTAAAGTTATAAATTTTAAAAATCTTGTAATCAAACAAATGTTATGAGGTGCTATTACCATAAATAGCAAAAGTCTTTTTTTCTTTTTCTTTGTTAAAGTGTGTCCTATTCAATGTTTGTCACGAAAACTAAGACGGAAAGAATAGCTAAGTAAATGAGTTAAAAAAATTACTTTAAAGCAAACCATTTTTTATGTAATTTTTTTCATAATAAACGCATCCGTTGTCTCTCATTCTCTCTCTATCGGCATTTGTATATATACTAGCGTCACCATTTATACTCGTAAAGACTCCATCCTCATCTGAACTCCTTTCAAGAAGAAGAGAAGCAGAAATAATAAAAATGCCTTGTTCACTCCAGCTTCAACGGATCAACCCCACAACCGCCACCCCCGCCGCCACACTCGCCGTAAACTTCCACAGACAACCTCAGCCCACGTGGGTTATCCCCGTTCCCATCTCTAATATCCCTAACAATCTCCTACATTACCACACCCACGTTGTAGATCCCAACCAATGCTGCTCCGCCGTGGTGAAATCCATCTCCGCCCCGATTGGCGCCGTGTGGTCCCTAGTCCGCCGTTTCGACAACCCGCAAGCTTACAAGCATTTCCTCAAGAGCTGCCACGTCATCGGCGGCGATGGAAACGTCGGCACGTTGAGGGAAGTTCGCGTAATTTCCGGCCTTCCCGCCGCTTCTAGTATGGAAAGGCTGGAGATTTTAGACGATGAGAAGCATGTCATTAGTTTCAGCGTAGTCGGCGGCGATCATAGGTTGAATAATTACCGGTCGGTGACGACATTGCACCCATCGTCAACGGCGGCGGATGATAACGGGACGGTGGTGGTGGAATCGTACGTGGTGGATATTCCACAAGGGAATACTAAGGAAGAAACGTGTGTATTTGTGGGTACAATTGTAAGTTGCAATTTGCAATCGCTAGCGCAGATCGCAGGGAACATGGCTACAAGCAGAAGTAAATCAAAATGACTAATTAATCCCCTTAGAATTTGTATATTTCATTTAGTCCCCCATATTTCTTTTTTAAGTTTTTCTTGTGCAATTTTTTTTAAAATAATTTTTGGGATGATAGTTAGAGTTTTCATGTTGTATATCATGCATGAAGACCGAGAATGAAAGTTCATAGATTGATAGATATTTAAGCTTTTGTTTGCTTAGGAGGTTTTAACTTAAGTTGCCTTCCGAGTTGATACCTTTGGTACTTTTGTAGCCAGTATGCACCGTTACAGTACTCTTGCAGCGGTGAAAATTTTCAAATGTAACTGTCTTAAGTTTCTTCATTCATAATGATATCCTGAGAGGGGTGTATTTTTTAAGAATGTAAGGCACTATATATTTAGACTGACGGTACAATTTAGCTAACATCTTGAGGAGCTTTATTTTTCAGTTAACTGATTCTATTGAATTGTTACTAGTTGTCAGTGTATATCTATAAGTTGAGCTCCATTTTTTTCTTAATATTAGATAGAGCGAGGCCAGAGGATATTTTACCGGCTACATTAAAAATCGTATCTTGTTTGCTAGTGCTTAAGTTTCAAGCTTTTAAGCTTATGAATTTGACGCGGGAACTAGTTCAGTTTTGATAGGAGAATCCATGAATAACTGAATTGCTGTCATGAAGAGCTCTAATTTGCAAAAATCATGCTTCACATTGTCAAAGATATCAATCTACAAATTGTAGATGTTTTCAAGCCGTAGCCGCCAAGGAGGATATACTACGTATACTGTATACCCACTGATCTTCTTTATTTTCTTGTTAGGGTTTTGGAGGATAATAAAATTACACTGTAATCAGGGGCGGATGTAGCCCTATACCAATGGATCGAATTGAACACATAATTTATGATGCGGAATATATATATATTGCGTAAAAATTCACTGAGATCATAACAGTTGTCGATATGAACCACAACTTTAAGTATATAATGAGTTCAATACTAAGAACCCTAAAGTTTGAACCCGTAGAATTTAAATCCTGGATGCGCATCTGACTATAATGTTATTTTGCTCTCATGTACCGATCATAAATTGCTGAAGAAGCAAAACATACACTTGCATATTATAGTGTAGTTGTTTTATCTCCATAACTCTATCAAGCAAATAGAGAAGATCAGTAATAGTATACATATCCTCCTTGGCGGCAACCACGGCTTGGAAACCTCTACAACTTGTAGATTAATGTATCATTAGGCTTAATCTGTTAAATAACACAATGCACGAATGTTCATTATTTAATTTTCATATGGTCTAATTAATTTTTCCAACTAAACATAGTTGTAAAGTGCCTCATCAGTTGTAAGCTTCGGGGAATAACATTGTTTATAATTTATCTAGTACTGTTCTGATTTCTTTGTGATAAAATTGCTAGTCACTGAATACGTACTGAACCTGTTGGTGAGATGGGAACTGGCTTTTCTTGATTTTATTAATTCTCCAAAGAGTATAAATTCCGCGCACTAGGAGTATCATATTATATTTCCATCATCAGGTTAAGTTACATTTTATAGTTTATAATAAGCCTCATCTGACTTTTTCTGGTTGGAAATTATAAATTGGGGATCTTCTGTAGTAGGGATGATCGCACATATGCTAGTTCAACTGCATCATAATGACCGGAGAAAATAAAAAAGGAATAAACACAACATGAATTTTTATATTTAGAAAAAGCTAGTCATTGTATGAGAAGAATCAACATTTGCTCTCTCTAACCAACTTGACGTTCAAACAAAAGGCAAGTGGTGGCTTTATTTACTTTAAAAACCTTTCTTTTTGGTTCTTCATAGATTTATGTTGTGTTCGGGAAAGCAAAGAAGATAACAACTTTGCAAGTCGGTTTGCAAGTGGGCAAGGAGGCTTTTATTGAATGTCCTTTTTGTTTTCCTAATTGTGTTACTTATAACAGTTGTCAAGGATTCTATAGATTGTCCGTACAGTCTATTTTTCATATACTAAAGACTATAAGTCATCAGTCACTTCAACCTCTTCCCTCGGTATACATACAATTCCAATATCTCATTGCTCACCTCTGTCTGATCCTGTCCTATTGATTTTTCGATTTGGTAAACAAAGAAAATTAATCTTACGGCGGAAACCTATGGTTGAAATTCAGCATTTGGGCAACACTATATAGGACTTGAGAGTGAGTTTTTGATTTCTGATGGAATAAAAATCAAGGACTTCCAGGAACATTTGGAACAATCCGTTTCGGAGCAAAAGTGTTGTTTTCAAATAATTCGCCTAGATGCCTAGTAATAAACAAGCTAGTGGGAAAGAGCTGGAGTTAATAAAAAACTTTTCCACGCAAAAAAGCAAGCGACTGGAAGCTTTGCTTCTAGAATGCAGACCACATGGGAACAACGCACCGGCATGGAAAAATTCAAATTCGCTGGCTCAGATGAGTAGCTCTTGGCTTCGTAAGCATATCTATGTTGTTGCTTTTTCACTGCTAATGAGTATGCTTGGTCAACAAGGAGATCAAAATGAACGAGTTCTCATCTCTATACTTAAGTCTGACTTCCATCACCATCTTCCGTCTGCGCAAGGTGGATTTAGTTTCGGTGATTCGCCATTACTCGGTACAACGATCTATTAGATCGTGTCTTTAGACTTCGTGATGCAATCATATCCCATCTCAAGTGCGCATGTATATTTCTAGGCTTTCACAGCTCTAGTTTACATATTCATAATGATACCATGAGCGCTTTAGGGCATCCTCAAGATATGTTTTCAGATACCAATTACAAACCGTTTTTGCTCGATAAATATAAAATACCCATGCTTTAGCACCTATTGCATTTTAATTTTTCCTTAAGGAAAACAAAATATCCCCATCATAGTGAACCTCTCACTGTAATTGGGATGAGGTAGATGCCTCCCAGCCAGGGGGTAGATCGAATTGAAGTTACCTTAGATAGCCACTGATGGACGGGTGTAAAACACACACTTAAATTCTGCTCGCTAGTCAAATATAATATAGTATAATACCATATCCACATGGATTGGATTTAAACAGTATTCTCGTAGTTTCTAACTTGATTGCTATCCAAGATGATCAACAATTGAGAAGTATATGATTTCTAACTAAAGTTACTAAGAGTCTAAAGCTATTGACTAATGACAATCGAAACAAGGATAAGTAAGGAAGTTATTAGTGGGAGAAAATAGAGTTTGATAGGATAGGTGCAAGATAATTGGTTGAGATCTAACTCTAGATAATTCACTTCTAATGTTCAAGTGAGTCTCTCGAATTCACTTAATTATTAGTTCAAACGTTCAGAAAAAACTCCTATCTTGATTAAGTCTTAACCTCACGAGATGAACCAATTTAAGCACGTGAAGATATGCACGAACGCGCAGTGGATTGGTTTTTAGGAAAATCTCTTTCGATTATTCTCCTAACTAGATTTATTCAATGATTCAACTAGCCTCTTTCGATTACTTAGAAGAATTAATGAACTCAATCAACAATATAATGCAAAGATATCACAAGTTATGCCTCTCTCGATTACATGAACAAGTGAATATAGATGCAATAGTTAAATCATCCACAAACGCTTCAATATATAAAACTAGAGTTATAATCCCCAAACAATCATCAATACACCAAATCCATCAAACCCTAAAGGAAACAACTCTATAGATATGGAGAAATTCATCACAAATAAAGATAAAGTAGAGGAAAATATAAATTCAATCCAAACTAGTGTCTTGAGTGAGGAAGGAATGATGAAATCCTTGTACTCGTGTTCTTCCCACTCCTCCTTAGCCTCCTTAGGTCGAATATGTGTCAAATGTCCAGAAAATAACGTATTTCCATTTATTTATACCAAGTAGGTTCGGGCCAGATAAAATTACTTTTTCCTGGCCAAAATAGAAAAATAACTTTGTAAAAATTGCACAGACGCACCGCACGGGGTGACGCGCCATGCGGGGCATTAGTGGGAAAATCCAGAGAGCTAAGCTCTGACAAACAGCAGGAATTTTCACAAGCGCGGTGTCCCACGTGCCGCGGTAGTGGGGAATTCTCTGAGTACGGACCAAACTTTGATTTTTGACGTCCAGACTTGGTCCTCAACTCCCGAACATAATCCCGGCTTAATTCCTTGGGATTTTACTCAAACTTCAAAGCTCCAAATCACTCGAATTCATTCCACAACATCTACATAGCTCATAATCACTCCTACAAGGAATAAAACACACAATAAGTGCAAAACACTACCAATTAAAGCTCAAACACAAATAAAGTGCAGTGAATTAGAGTGCAATAAGCGACTAAAATATGCAAATATAGCCTACCATCAACACCCCATACTTAAACCATTGCTCGTCCTCGAGCAATCAAAGTAAACTTCAAATAAACACGACCTTTTTCAACAACTCTCATAACTCATCACACCAAGAATATTTAGAACAAATTAAGCACAATACCGTAACATCCTCGCCTCAAGATTTGACTCAAAAGCACCACGTATTATTTATAACCCGCCCACTTACTCTAACACAGAGGTCAAGTATTACCTTTCCTTCATGAATCGAGTGCCCTCACACAATGAAATTTAAGAACAATTAGGAACTCAAGATATAAAGAGTTCACTCACTCTCGGAAACAACATTCATATGCCACAAAAGAGTATCATAGGCTTGCCCGTGTGTGCTACTCTACAAATTGAGCTCATTCAGTCCAGGATCAAGTAGGACTTTCATTGGTTGTAATGTAGGCTGCGGGATGGGTAGGATACATTTAGATATAAGAGTGACTACACCTCCCTAAGCACTTTAATACATACATTTCATTGTTCAAAACCCCACTTATGTCAAACCAAATCTTCACCTTCACATCAATATATATTAATTCCCTATTTCTTTAAGCACAATTACATCAAGAGTCACCACTATCAAAGAATATTTTGCACAACATTACAATATTTTTTTCTTTTCTCTTTCAATTCAAGTGGCTCTTACTTTTTCAAGATAGTGCACCTTTCTCCTTATTTCAATAGTTCCACTTAAAAGCCAACCCAACCACCCCACACTTCAATCTTTTACAAAGTTCATAACAATTTCAAGTGCTCGCGAGAGGTACAAGGTTCAAAAAGATGGTCAATTCGAACAAATGGGTAAGTCTTGTAATGTGGTTGCCAAAGAAGCAGGATTACAGGCTCAACGAGGTTAACTACGATATATAACAATAAGTGGGTAAAAGCGTATAACTGGCTCAACAAAGAAATGCCTATATCACTTCCAAGACTGAATACAACTACTATTTCGCTTTGCAAATACACGGGGCAAGTTCTAGACATCAAATGCAATGCACAAAATAACACAAAACCTCACACACACATGGCACATAACTCACTCAGGATCGGACCCATCAAGACACTTTAGTCAAAGGAGTTAAGCAAAGTTAAGATCCAACAATTTAAGGTACTTATACAAGAGTCAAAAATTTGAGCCTAAGCGTCAAAACTAAAGCACTCAAAATTCTCAAGGTACAGTAAAGTTAAGAGATATTGCCTTCCATTCAAATCATAGCACAAGGTTTCATATTCCTAACAAAAATAAAAACTGACTATACCTGGTTCAAACAAAACCCTTGGAAAAGAACCGCAACACAAAAAAAATCAATGGGGACTTATTACACTACCTAACAAAAGAAAATCTTTTTATCTTTTATTCTTTCAACTTTAATCCCTCAAGAAACCTGTCGAATGATATCCATCTTCGGGAAAAATCGAAAATTTTAAATTTTTTTTGTATATCTCTAACTACTACAACTAACAAAACTAACACATATACATTAACATACAATTATCCCCCACTCCATACTTTAAGTTGTGGCATGTCCCCATGACACACAATTAAAAAGTATAAGATAAAGGAAACTTCCCAGAACGTCTAGTTGGGGTCTGAGTCAAAGTCGGGCTCCATTCCTCGCGCCCAAACTAATGCGCACATCCATACAGATAGCTTCTTCTCAGCCTTTTTGGGGTACACCCGACACTTATCTTTCTCGTTCACTGCAGCCTTCTCTTTTGAGCCCTTCACTTTCCACTCAACACTTGCAGATGATTTTTCTTTTTGTGCCCCATTTTCTACATTCATCTCAAAAGTCAGAGTCTCATCTCCCACTCTAAGCATGAGTTTTCTCTCGTCTATATGCAATATAGCTCTACCCGTTGCTAATAATGGTCTTCCTAGGATAAGGGTACCTCCTTGTTCTCCTCCATATTCACCACTATAAAGTCTACAGGAAATACAAACTTATCCACCCGAACTAACACATCTTCCACTATCCCCTCGGGTGTTATAGTTGTTTGGTCTACCAATTGCAGAGATATTGACACCGACCGTATCTCTCCAATCTTCTTCTCCAGTTTCCTGTAAATAGATAAAGGCATTAAGTTAATTGAGGCATCAGAATCACATAAAGGCTTATCAAACTTTATAATTCCTAATGAGCAAGGTATAGTAAAACTCCTTGAATCTCCATACTTTTGTGGAAGTTTGTTTTGCAATATCGTGCTGCAATGCTCTATGAGCTTCATCACTGAGGTCTCCTCAATCTTCCTCTTCTTTGTAAGGATATCTTTCAAGAATTTGCCATAAGCAGACATTTGTGAGAGCACTTCTGTGAATGGTAAGTTTACATGAACCTGTTTCAGCATATCCAGAAATCTCCCAAACTACTTGTTCAGCTTTTTCTACTTTGCTTTTGAGGGAAGGGTAAGGCAAGCATATACTGGCTCTCCTCAGTTTTCATCGGGCCTTTCTTCTTTTTATCAACATCAATCTTTAGCTGCTCCTCTGTTTCCTTTTCAAGTATCACATCATTTTTGATCGGGGTTGGATCTTTCAACACTTGCCCGCTTCTCAATACAACATCCCCGTTTCTATGGGATTTTTTCCAGTGTCAGCGGGGAGCATGCATGGAACCCTCTTAGATAATATTGTTGCAATCTGTCCCACTTGCTTCTCTAAATTTTGAATTTCTTCCCCTTGTATTTCAAATCTTTCATCGGATTTCACAATAAAAGCCTTCATGAGATCTTCTAGATCGGGCTGATTTGGTTGTTAAGTCTGAAATTGCTGCCCTGCTGATTCATAAAACCAGGAGCTCCTTGTCCTTGGAATATGGGGTTGTTTTGTTGCCACGGGTTTGCATTACCCCTAGCTGAACTCCATGAAAGTCTGGGGTGCTTCTGACCCATTGCATTAAAGTTATAATTTCCCACAACATTCATTTCCTCAGTTGAGGCTTGACACTCATGAGTGGGGTGTCCTCTTCCACATATATCACAAACTGCGTGAGGCTCATTTTGTATCGAGGCTAAGGTCCGCGTCCGTATTTCTTTTGCCATAGCATCAAGCTGTACCTACACAGATGTATTAGCATCAACCTGGTGAACACCAGTCGATCTTCTTCTTTCAGCATTCTCAGAGGGCCACTGATTTGCATCTTCAGATAACTTATCAAGAATTGTAACAATCTTCTCTGGAGTCTTCTTCATCAACGGGCCTCCTGTTGCATTGCTCAATTTTCTACGCGAGGCCAGCATCAATCCATCCAAAAGTCCTGGAGTTGCATCCAGAGTTTAATTCCGCTATGTTGACACTTTCAAACAATCTCCTTAAACCTCTCCCATGCTTCAAAAACAGTTTCAATATCTTTCTGGTAGAAATTATGGATTTCTCTTCTAAACTCGCCCCGTTTTAGCCGAGGAGAAATATTTATCAAGGAATTTTCTAGTCATCTCCTCCCAAGTTCTAATTGATCCCGTGGGCAATCTTCGAAGTCATTGCTTTGTGTCATCTTTGAGTGTGAAGGGGAATGCCCTTAAGTACACTGCATCTCATGACACATCATTGTATTGAAAGGTGTTCATAATCTCCTCGAAGTCCATTAGATGTGTGTTTGGATCTTCGTTTGGCTTCCCTATGAAGACACAACAATTCTGAAGGGTTTGAAGCAACCCTTGCTTCAATTCAAAGTTGTTTGCTGCAATTGGGGGTGGTCTAATACGTGATAAAACCTTGATTGTAGATCGGTCTAGCATAATCGTCAAGTGGTCTCCCAGGCCCGGAAGCTATATTTTCGAACTGGTTTGCAGCCAAGGGTTGATTTTGAGTAATTCTCTGACCCCTCTCTTCTTCGTAGATAATCTGTGCATCTCCAATAGCTGCTTCTTCAGCATCCCGTGCAGCTTGTTCTCGTCGTTGGGCTGCTTCCCTTGCAGCCAAATCTATATTAACTTCACCGTTTCCAGCCATGAGTTCTTTGGTTGAGGATTGCCCAACCTTTTCTACCGTCTCGGTGAAATTTCTCTACTTCCTCAACTGTTGTAGTTATTTTTCTATCTTTGGCTCGTATGGTGGCACTTCTTTAGCAGAAGCTTGAGTCATGCACCAATCTAAACATGTAACCTGCGGACAGTTAAAGAACACCAATCGTAAAAAGAGAAAAATAAAAGAAAATTAAAAGAAAAAATTCCTGAATTAGCAGTACAAACTATTTCAAACAATGTTGATTGCCAATCCCCGGCAACGGTGCAAAAATTTGACGGGCGCAAAACACACACTCAAATTCTACTCGCTAGTCAAATATAGAATAGTATAACATCGTATCCACAGGAATTGAATTTAAACAGTATTCTCGTAGTTTCTAGCTTGATTTCTATCCAAGATGATCAATAATTGAGAAGTATATGATTTCTAACTAAAATTACTAAGAAAATCTATTGACTAATGACAATAGAAACAAAGATAACCAAGGAAGTTATCAGTGAGAGAAAATAGGGGTTTGATATGATAGGTGCAAGATAATTGGTTGAGATCTAACTCTAGATAATTCACTTCTAATGTCCAAGTGAGTCTCTCGAATTCACTTAATTCTTAGTTCAAACGTTCAGCAAAAAATCCTATCTCGATTAAGTCTTAACCTCACGAGATGAACCAATTTAAGCACGTGAAGATATGTACGAATGCGCAGTGGATTGGTTTTTAGGAAAATCTATTTTGATTGTTCTCCTAACTAGGTTTAATCAATGATTCAACTAGCCTCTTTCGATTACTTAGAAGAATTAATGAACTCAGCCAACAATATAATGCAAAGATATCACAAGTTATGCCTCTCTCGATTACATGAACAAGCGAATATAGATGCTATAGTCAAATCATCCAAAAATGCTTCAATACATAAAACTAGAGTTATAATCCACAAACAATCATCAATACACCAAATCCATCAACCCTAAAGGAACTACTCCATAGATATGGAAAAATTCATCACAAATAAAGTTAAAGTAGAGGAAAACATAAATTCAATCCAAACTCGTGTTTTGAATAAGGAAGGAATGATTAAATCCTTGTGCTCGTGTTTTTCCCACTCCTCCTTAGCCTCCTTAGGTCGAATATGTGTCAAAAGTTCATAAAATAATATTTTTTCATGTATTTAGACCAAGTAGGGTCAGGCCTAGACGAAATCACCTTTTCCTGGCCAAAATAGGAAAATAACTCTGTAAATATTGCATAGGCACGCCGCATGGGGCGACGCGCCATACGGAACATTATTGGGAAAATCCAGAGAGCTAACTTCTAACGGACAGAAGGAATTTGCACAAACGCGGCACCCCATGCGCCGCAACAGTGGGGAATTCTCGGAGTACTGACCAAACTTTGATTTTTGACGTCCAAACTTGGTCCTCGACCCCCGAACATGATCCCAACTTAATCTCTTGGGCTTTTACTCAGACTTTAAAGCTCCAAATCACTCGAATTCATTCTACAATATGTGCATAGCTCGAAATCACTCTTACAAGGTAAAAACACGCAATAAGTGCAAAACACTATCAATTAAAGCTCAAACACAAATAAAGTGAGTGAATTAGAGTGCAATAAGCGACTACTCAACATAATTATAGCCTACCATCACTGACCTACAGTTACCCTTAAACATTCGTGTTCGATGGAGAACAAAGGAACAAAAGTATGCTTGCTTGCTGTCTTGTTCTCTCTCGCAAACTAGGATCGCTCGCCAACTAGGTTAGATTGGAGCAAGATTTTATGAGAATATATTCCCCATATCTGGGGAAAGGGGAAGAACAACCTCTTCGATCTACTTACTCCAGCCCAGGAATAAAAATATCATCTTAGTGTTCCCTGTTGCTCCGATTCCCCTACGCCTAGGACATTATTTGGGTCTAGAGCCATAGTTAGTTGTTGTTTCTTCCTCATTGTTTTCTAGCAACAACATAATGGACGCAGTCGCTCAATATAGATTGATCCCGCCCTTCTAGCCTCGAGTAGTGGACAATGTATCATTGATAGCCGTGCTATTGATCGGTACTCTGATATGAGACCATTGAGTGCGGTTTGAACTATTGATATTGTCACAACCCAAAATCGAACTAGTCGTGATGACACCTAATCCGACCCGCTAGGTAAACCAAAATAACAGTGACTACAACTCTAATGAAATAATATGAATTCAATAAATGAAATAACTAAAGTTCTCATACAATAACCAAGGACGGGTAGTACAAGTCATGAGCCACTAAGAATTAGATTTACAAGTTGATATGAAAATAAATACAACGTCGCGTCTGTCTAAAATATACATAAATAGGATTCGAATTTAAGATCTGCACACAAGGTGCAGAACTGTAGCATGAGTACAACCGACCTCATATACTCAAGAATTATCATAATTAACCTCAACGAGGTGATAGAAGCAAGAACTATAAATGATACTCGCCAATCACCTATACCAGTTCATAAATTCCAGCAAGTATAGGCCAAAAATATGATCATATCATGAAAACACAGATAAAACCACCTTGGTGCCCACAATCTTCTTAACACATTCTACTCAGTCAACAATCCAAAATATAAGGAAGATATGCAAACAAATCAGGTAAAAAACCAAGAAAATTACAAGTAAAGATGAAATGCAATAAACATATATCAATCCGTTGCGGTGCGCAACTCGATCCAAATAAAAATCACATCACGACTCCAAGGTTCACATCAGAATCTTAGTAACCGAACCAATCAAATAACTAGCTCTCCTAGAGCTCATATCAACTAGAAACCCGTCGGTTTCTCATGATCTGCGTGTATACCACCAAGAAGGCACATGAGAGAGTGACCCTAGGGGGATGGATCCATATCCACACGCTGCACAGACAACTCATGTGTTGCATGGACAAATCACGTGCTAATAATATCAACACATGGATAACTCACGTGCTGCATTATCACGGACAACTCACGTGCTAATAATAATATCTCGGATCCACATGGACAACTCACGTGCTAATAATATATCAACCGCACGGACAACTCACGTGCCAATAATATCAATCCGTCCAGCGTGATCACATGCTCGATATCACAATCGTCTTGGCATGGTCACAGGCTCAATATCATAATCCGCGCGGCGTGGTCATAGGCTCCATATCACAATCCGTCCGTGTGGTCACAGGCTATAGTCTAATCCATATCACACAGAAAGCATATATACAAGAATACATGTGCATGATTAATGAACATCAAATTTCATACTCATGAAGTGGTATACGTGACATGCAAAGGTGTATGCATATGCAAAGTGTGCTATCACGACTCAATCATGCAAATACATCACGGAAGTAGCAATGTATCAAGTGCAATAAGGAGATTAACCTCTATGTAATCTCAAAAATGGCTCAAATAGCTCACAATAGGGGTACAATTATAAGAAACATCACAACATTACGCTTAACAGTCAATCCAAGGCATATCATAGCCTAAACTCTACCCTGAGCATGAAAAATACTTGGGTGCATGCACATGGGATCAAACCCACACATGTGCGCCACCCATAGCACGTATCTATCACAAATAACTCAGGCAACTAGTGCCTTAACCAAGTTTAAGTAAGATACTTATCTCAAGCAAGCCAAAATAATACTTTAGAAATGCCATCACGCGCGGATCGACCTCCTAATGGCTCAAAACGAGCCAAAAGAAACTCGAAAACATCAAATAATGCCTTATGAATCAAACCCAAACGTTAAAGGCCGAATCTTTAATCAAAACTCAAAGTAAACCAAAAAGTCAACCGGGGCCCGCACCATGGAATCCGAAAAAGTTCACAAATTCTGATAACCCATTCGAATACAAATCGAACCATACTAATTTCATCCAATTCCGACTCCAAATCGATGTTTAAAACTCAATTATTCACTTGAGAAAAGTTTAGGCAAAAAACATTTCTCTTTTAGAATCATCACTTGAATGCCAAATCAAAGAAGAAATCATGTAAAATAATCAAATTCGAGTAAATACTATTTACCCCAATTCGTATGATGAAAATCCTCTCCAAAATCGCCCAAATATAAGCTCCCCAATTCAAAAAGTGATAAAATAACTCTAAGTCCGCAAATAGAATACTTTATAACACTGCCTAGGTAAATCCTTTGCGATTGCGGGACCAGCTTTGCGATCGCGAAGCACAAAACTAACTGCCTCAAAGAAACCCTACGAGAACGTGGCCCCAGTCTCGTGATCGCAATTCACATATGCACAGATGCTCCCAAACGCAGACAATACAGCGCGAACGCGAAGAAAAACCCATCATGACCTAGCGTAGCTCAACACTACGCGAACACGTAGTCCCAAACGCGAACGCAAAGGCTTAAAGCCCCAACAATTGCGAACATAATCCCTCTATCGCGAACGCGAAGAAGACCAGCTCCTAGATCACTACACGATCACAACTTCATCTTTGTGATCGCGAAGAACAACTGAAACATCAGAAATCAGCATAGACCAGCAATATCTAACATAGCCCAAAATGGTTCGAAACTGATCTGAAAACTCACTCGAGCCCCTCGGGACCCCGTCCGAACATGCCAACAAGTTCCAAAACATAACAGGGACCTACACGAGGCTTCAAATCATACATAACATCATCAAAGCGACGAATCACACCTTAATTCAAGCTTAATGAACTATTTCAAAATTTTAAATTCCAAACTTACGCCGAACATGTCTAAACAACTTGGAATCACCTCAAATTTTGCACACAAGTTTCAAATGGCATAATGAACATATTCCAATTTCCGAAACAACAATCCGAACCTGGTATCATCAAAGTCAACTCTCGATCAATCAGACGAACTTTCCAAATCTTCAAATTGCTAACTTTCGCCAAATAGAGCCAAAATCTTCTAGGAACACCCGATTGCAAATTCGGACATATGTCCAAGTCCAAAATTATCATCCAGACCTAACGGAGCCAACAAAACTCCGATCCGAGATCAAATACATAAAAGTCAAACTTGGTCAACTCTGCCAACTTAAAGATTCCTAGTTGAGAATCATTCTTCCAAATCTATCCCGAACCACTTGAAAATCAAAACCGACGATACCTGCGAGTCATACTACATCATATGAAGCTACTCATGACCTCAAACCACCGAACTGAATGCAAAATACTCAAAAATGACCGGTTAGGTCGTTACATTCTTCCCCTCTTAAACACACGCTCGTCCTTAAACGTGCCTAGAGTCATAACAAAACCATCAAATTACTGCGTAACCCGCCATACACATACCCTTGGGTGATCCCACGTCATCTTCAATCCATATAAGACCGACAATGCAATCTAACTGAAGATCCATTGTTCAACCTTAGTCCGTAAACCTTAGAACTCAATCCCCACATCCGGAATTCATTATATGACCTGATTCTTGTATCTATATACTGTATAAGTCTGAACAAGCTGTATAAATTCATAACCATATTTCAACATATAATTACATGATATACCATATAACTTAAATACTCATAGAAATAACTTCCGACCACAATAGTTGCTCGATAACAAACCTGGCTAGTAACAAATCTCATATAATCTAAAACCTTCTTTTGAACTTTCGTATACTATCAATGATGAAAGAAACACGTAGATGCTCATAACAGCTCATCAGATCAACAAGTCGTGAAGCTCTCTTGCCCGATAAGAACCATAGCCAAATTCTAAGCTGACTTCTGACATTATTTTTCGAAACATACCTTAACCAAATCTGATAGTACTAATTCTAGGTCCAAAATCTCATCTCATCCAGTACAAGCTGCTTGACCAACATGACACACCAATACTACCTAAAGCCACATACCATTCAATACGTGCACCAAATAGGCAACAACTCGAATGCACCCAATGATGTAAAGAGAACTAAATGAGAGGACCATCTCGCAAGCTATGCAGATATCACCACAAAGCGCAATGCTATGAACCTACAAAGAAGAAACTAAACACACAAAATAAGCACAAAGGATCATATCCCCACATAACTCCGCTGTGATGCATGACCTAATCCGGACACCAATCCACATAGAATACATCGAGCCATGATGCTCAAAATTAACAACCACATGAGTATCAATAAAAAACACGTTAAGTGCATGACCATAACCATGGAGAAACATATAGCACAATATACCACAAACAGGAAGATTATAACCAAGACTCAATCAACCATTCAAGAACCTAAGAACCACCTCGCTAGAATTGTGCCACAAAGTCCAAACAAAATCGCATCATTCGCGAATAGTCAATAATCTTACAACCTATCGTAGCATAGAAGAGTAACACATGAAGCATAACAGACATGAGTAAGATCAACCCTAACTGAATGACATACCCCTCAATAATAGCCGTGCTGAGTCAACAATCCGATCCGGTGTAGAATAAACATCCTCATTAGGCTTACTAGTGGCTTCCAAATCAATTCTGATCCTCTTGAGATAGGTAAATAACCTTCCAAGAATCCATAGTAACCTAACCATACACATAAAATCACCCATTAAACTCTTAACATACCTTAATTGTCTGCAACCAAGGAACAATCAGCCTCCGAGAATCCTCACAGTCTTCAAATCCCTAGAATACCAGAATTTTCCATGTCCAATTCCATTCCACCATTCAAATGACTGATACATCCCTACACGCAATCATCTCACAAGAAATACTTCCATAATCCTTCCGTGCCACATAGAAAAATTTGAACATCGTTAGTCGATCAACGATGCGATTACCGTAATACCAGTCAAGCATCCGCAAGTGAAAACACAATTCGCCTCTCTGAAATACACGCTCTTCTCAGGTGATATCAAATGGTTCCAACATTCGTTTAAACATCTGAAGCCGCCCATGACCTTTCTTTCAAACGGAACCGCAACTGTGTACAAGTAAACCTCAACCCCACATGTCGCACTGCATCTATCATGCCATCATATGAAAACACGAGAATCCCTTTATCATCCTTGAATCACAAGTAAGATATACATTCCATCAACCAGAAACCTTCCACTCGACCCCTACACAAGAGAATCACAACACTCAACATACTCCTCCTACCTGTAGAAGACATCCGTCCCAAGCCGTAGTCGACACCATCAAGAACTCTTCAGAACCCATTTTCACATGATCAAGCCATTAGAACTGAATCCCAATAACTCAGCCAAGTTACGCAGATCGCCAAGCCCAAGAGCATTGCCACAACATACCTACAAAGCCTCGCCACACCCAAAGAACCAAAAGAACCGATCACTACTATTACTATGCTGATCCAAACCACTACCAAGACCCATTTCTTTGAGTCCCTCTCGACTTGCTTTCAAGATAACGCTCCTCCCCGCCATTGCACTATGATCATTAACCCAGAGCTCACCGCAAGAGATCCTATCATGAAACCACGTCTTCCTAAAGCCCATAAGCCACTGTATTCGTATTGCAATCGAAATACCGACTCTTAAGAGACCTTCTGTGAATCTGAAGCTATTTCTTTAACCTCTGATACTGAAATGTAAAACCACTAATGATACAGATATACTGCAAATCTTGACATCTTCCTATGAAAATCTTAGATCTTAGCCACCTACAATTCCGGAAAATCTTCAAATACCACATATGAAGCTTGAATGCATTAGAATCTTCTAGAGAGCCATCCACTCTGCTCAAATCCACAGAGCACCGCCGCTACGAGCCGAACGACTTGTACTTTATTAACACACAAATACCTCAAGAATTAGCCCACATCTCTAACCAATCGAGTGAATCCTTACTCCTTGCACACTACCTCCACCACGAATAACAAACCCGAAGCACCCCAAGATTTCCATATATCCATAAAGTGTAATACATCATGCATCCAGAAATTTTCTTACTCGAGTCATGCTCGAAATTGACCTCTTCAAGTTATAACCAATCCACAAGTATACGTCAGACCAAAACTAGCATAACACATGGCCATTTTATCTGATCGTCGATACCAAGCTCTCCCACTTAGCTCAAAGCCATAGAATATAATATTCGATAACCTATAATACCCTTACTCCAGAACTGCCATAATCCCGCACTGTAAGTCAACTAATTCCATCATGAACTCATGTATCCCTAGTCATAAGATACCTCAAATAACCCGCCAAACGCATATTCACCAAAGTGACAGTCGTGCAAACTCCTTCAAGCGATCCAAACTCAAATTGCAACGCATGTAACCCATTAGAAAGAAACTCTCCACATAAACATCATAAGAATCACACATCCATAGACTACCCCGTAGGTGAAAACCCACCTACTCAGCCTCAAATTGGCATCTCTCTATGACCTCATCCTGGTCGCAACTACTATGCATTCGCTAAACGCTTCCGAGTCTGAATTCATCATCAAGACATAAGAATCTACTTCATTCCACGAATGAACTACATGAAAGATCCCTAATACACTCATAACTCAAGATTGTACCACACATCAAGATAGAAATCAAGCATCCATAGTGCTTTACGCCCCAAGCAAACCCTTCTCGTCGCATTTAAATCATCTAAGCATATTCCTCAGTCATCTAATACACATCATATAACTGTCCAACCACTCACTAAGCCATCAATCACACTCATAGGAACACTTCCAGACATATAAGTCTAGAAGCACATACTCACACAATTGAAACCATCGAGCCCAGCTACGATCAGAACCTGACCTCAAGTCCTCCAGACTGGCCTATCTCCACAACACCAAAAATACATCTCCCACTTCGTCCATGACATCATAAGTTGTTGATACACAGCTGATACTAAGTGCTCCACATAACCTACGAGTAGATGGAAGGAACTTAAAGAGACACACTTCAAGCTGAATTGATGCCGCACGATAAGGAAAGAAGGATGGGAAATTTTTCGTACATGCCCTGTAGGCTCTCAAAGATAGGTATGGACGTCATCATATTGATCCGCGAGAATCTACTAGACACTTCCTCATGAATCGTAGAACCTATAAACCTAGGACTCTTATACCAACTTGTCACGACCCAAAATCCAACTAGCCGTGATGGCACCTAACCTAACCCACTAGGTAAGCCAAATAACAGTCAATACAACTCTAATGAAATAATATGAATTCAATAAATGAAATAACTGAAATTCTCATACAATATCCCAAAGACTAGTAGTACAAGTCATGAGCCACTAAGACTTAGATTTACAAGCTAGTATGAAAATAAATACAACATATGTTTGAAATATATATAAACATGATATGAATCTAAGACTACCAAGGACACGTGGTAACTATATCCGAAAAGCAAGTACATCTTCTTTGTCAGCTTCCGTCATCCACAACATCTTATCTCTAAGATCTGCACACAAGGTGCAGAAGTGCGGCATGAATACAACCGACCCCATGTACTCAGCAAGTATCATAACTAACCTCGACAAGGTAGCAGAAGCAAGAATTATAAATGATACTCGCCAATCACCTATACCAGTTCATAAATTCCAACAAGTACAGGACAGAAATATGATCATATCATGAAAACACAGATAAAAACACCTTGGTGCTCACAAAACGTATTCTACTAAGTCAACAATTCAGCAAATAAAACAGGTAAACAGCAAGAAAATTGAAAGTAAAGATCAAATGCAATAACCAGATATCAATCTGTTATGGTGTGCAACCCGATTCAACTATAAATCACATTATGACTGACCCACATCAGAATCTTAGTAACCGAACCAAGCCAATAACTATCTCTCCTAGAGCTCACATCAACCAGAAATCCGTTGGGTTCTCACAATGCGCACGTACACCATCAAAGAAGGCACATGAGAGGGTAACCCTAGGGGGATTGATCCATATCCACACGCTGCACGGATAACTCACATGTTGCACGGACAACTCACATGCTAATAATATCAATCGCACTGACAACTCACGTGCTGCACGGATAATTCACATACTAATAATAATATCTCAGATCCGCACAGATAACTCACATTACTGGACGGACAACTCACGTACTAATAATATATTAACCGCATGGATAACTCACGTGCTGCACGGACCATTCACGTGCCAATAATATCAATTCGTCCAGCGTGGTCACATGCTCGATCACAATCCGTCCGGCGTGGTCACATGATCAATATCACAATCCGCCTGGTGTGGTAATTTTCACAATCCTCCTGGCGTGGTCACATGTTACCAGTCCAATCCATATCACATAGAAAGCAAATATACAAGAATACATGTGCATGATCAATGAGCATCAAATTTCATACTTCTGGACTGGTATAAATAACATGCCAAGGTGTATGCATGTGCAAAGTATGCTATCATAGCTCAATCAGGCAAATACATTACGAAAGTATCAATTTATCAGGTTCAATCAGGAGATTAACCTCTATGTAACCTCAAAAATAGCTCAAATAGCTCACAATAAGGGTAAAAATATCAAAAACATCACAACACTAAGCTTAACATTCAGTCCAAGTCATATCATAGCCTAAACTTTACCTCAAGCATGCAAAATACCACAGTGCATGCACATGGGCTCAATTCCATACATGTGCGCCACCCATGTCACATAACTATCACACAAAATTCAGGGAACTAGTGCTTCAACAAAGTTCAGATAAGATACTTACCTCAAGCAAGACAAAATAATACTCTAGAAATGCCATCCCGTGCGAATTGACTTATGAACGGCTTGAAACTAGCCAAAAGCAACTCAAAAACATCATATAATGCCTTAGGAATAAAACTCAAACGATAAAGGTCGAATCTTTAATCAAATACTTAAAGTCAACCTAGGGCTACACCTCGGAAACCAACAAAACTTACAAATTCTGATAATCCATTCGAATACGAGTCCAACTATACTAATTTCATCCAATTTGAAATCCTAATCGATGTTCAAATCTCAATTATTCACTTTAAAATTGTTTTGGCAACTACCCCCAATTTCTCTTTTAGAATCATCACTTGAATGACAAAATCAAAGATGGAATCATGTAAAATAACGAAATCCAAGTCGAAAATACTTATCCCAATTTGTATGATGAAATTCCTCTCCAAAATCGCTCAAATCTGAGCTTACAACTCAAAATGTGATAAAATAACTCGAAGTCCGAAAACAGAATACTTTATAACGTTGTCAAGGTACACCCTTCGCGATCCTGGAACCAGCTTCGCGATCATGAAGCACAAAACTGATCTGCCCTCAAAGAAACCTTACACGAACGCGGCCCCAGGCTCACGATCGTGATTCAGATTTGAACAGACCCTCGCGAATGTGAACACTCCAGTGCAAACGTGAAGAAGAACCCATCATGACATGCCCAGCCTA
The DNA here is from genome assembly GCA_002018475.1 of Nicotiana obtusifolia. Classification (NCBI taxonomy): domain Eukaryota; kingdom Viridiplantae; phylum Streptophyta; class Magnoliopsida; order Solanales; family Solanaceae; genus Nicotiana; species Nicotiana obtusifolia. Next base: position 35,859 of record MCJB01007535.1, read on the forward strand.
GCTCAATACTATGGGAACGCGTAGTCCCAGACGCGAACCCGAAGGCTTAAAGCCTCAACCATCGCGAACGTGATCCCTCTATTGCTCGAAGAAGACTAGGTCCCATAAGATTATGCAATCACGGCTTCATCTTCGCGATTGCAAACAACAACTGAAACATCAGAAATCATCAGAAACCAGCAATATCCAATATGGCCCAAAATAGTCCGAAATCCTTTCGAAACTCACACGAGCCCTTAGGGACCCCGTCTATACATACCAACAAGTCCCAAAATATAACACGGACCTACTCGAGGCCTCAAATCATACATAATAACATCAAAATGACGAATCACACCTTAATTCAAGATTAATGAACTATTTCAAATTTCCAAATTTAAAACTTACACCGAACACGTCTAGACAACTCGGAATCACCTCAAATTTTACACACAAATTGCCAACTTATGGAATATAGAGCCAAGTCCTTCTAGGAACATCTGAATGCAAATCTGGGCATACACCTAAGACAAAAATAACCATCCGGATCTAACAAAGCCATCAAAATATTGATCCAAGGTCAAATACACAAAAGCCAAACTTGGTCAACTCCGCGAAGTTAAAGCTTCCTAGTTGAGAATCATTCTTCCAATTCAACCCCGAACCACTCGAAAACCAAAATTGATGATACACGCAAGTCATAATGCACCATATGAAGCTACTCATGACCTCAAACTACCGAACTGAATGCGAATTCTCAAAAATGACCCATCGGATCGTTACAGATATACGTAATTGAAAATAACCAATTAGATGTACGATGAAACTTAGAAATCGATCACTGAGCCAATTTAAGTATCTCTGCAGAATATACCTCAACAGAAAACTGAAGACTAATGGCAGTGTATCGCTCATGATATATCAACTGTTGGATATCCACTGCTAGTGCATTTCCCTCTTTTGCTCAAGTTTTGTGATGGAATGCTATAATTTGACTTTTGACATATATATATTGACTATATATCAAGATCGTGATTAATGAATTTACTTAGTAATCTAGTTAATATCATCCCAATATCTCATGGTGAAATATCGTCTCTGGCGACTCTGTTTCTGGTACTTATTGGTCAAATCATAATTGGAATGAGTCGTCACATGTCAAATAATTCAAGATTTATTGGATCATCTGATAATCAAAAGTTATCATCTTGTTTTACCTATTAATTCTTTCGGACTATTATTTGAGTCATACATGATTAGTTGCTTGCTCCTACCAATAACATATGATGTTATATCTTTAATAAATTTATAGATGCATAGTCCTTTACCAGCATAATAAAATCCAAAATTTAGGTGGGAATCAATCGAACAATACGAGTCAGTCATCAATTCAAATGATGGTCAATCAAGGTAAAAATATTGTGAGCAGTCGGACGTGAATTTAGTTTGTGAATAGAACAAATTTGACAACACCTGAAACTTTAAATGCTTTGCCAAAGGAATTTGTATTTATGTTTTTAAGGGTGGCTTTTGTCATGCCTAAAACCCCGTAGGGACGGACATGCACTTGAAATCTCTATAGGTCTGAGAGAACCAGCCCTTGACGCATGCTTAGCATGTGCATACCATGAGTTGAACATATAAATACCATGTAAGAGCATAAACACTTTATTCTAATGACCCATAAGATAAGCCCAAAGCGTGTTCATATAATACTAACCGTTGAGGCTATGCCTATTAAGGGTCAAGTTGTAACTATGCCATACCTTAACGTAGGTCTACAAAGACTCTACTATATAAATGAAAAATACTTAGGTCAGGAAAGGGTCCTGCATTACTCTTAATCCTTATACAATACCAAAACGTATATACATGACTCGGTAAGGCCCCAAACGATATGGATCTGGAGTACGCCCTATGCTCTATTCTAGTAGAGGTCTACTAGCTGGAGTACCTCTGCCTGCAACATGAAATGCAGCGTCCCCAGTGGAGAAGCCAGTACGAAAGAATGTATTGAGTAAGTAAGGCACAAAGTTACATATAGGAGATGAAAGAATTCATAGAAGCACTAATGTACTTATAAAAAGATGCCACCTTTACCTGTACCTTAGTAACTCTATACCATATCTGTAAGCATGTACATATGTCTCATGAACGGTATAGAATTAGCCTCGACGGAATTCAATGTAAATGGCCAACTAAATGTGATATTAATATGACCCGAGCTAGGCTCATTGGCCCATGGGATGATGTATCAATAATCATGATCCTAGCTATACTCTTTGGCCCCTGCGAGGGTGCAATCATATTAACACGAGCTAGGAAACAATGGCCCCTGGCATAATGTCAACATCCATGACCCAAGCTAGGCTAGTAGCCCATGGGATGATGTCACTATGATCATGTACACCTAGCTTCTTTGAATGATACATCTAACTTTTATTATCTTTACTAAGTGATCACGTAATTTTTGTACTTTAAAATCTTATGCACGCTAGAGATAACAATGACATGTACGATTCTGATCATATACTATATAGCATAAAAAAGATCAAAACTTCCATCTGGAACAATAAAACTTACTATATCTCTACGAGTGATCCTGACATCAAGAATGCTTATGTGACTATATTTTGAAGAATTAGCCTTTTATCTTGAGGCTTGAATATCATAAAAAAAGATTTCAGACATAAACCTGGGAGTGTCATCTACGGGATCAAGTACACTACTCATGAACCAGTTACTCGCCAGTGTCCCCTCTTTCACTGAGAGGAAAATTAATAGAGCTGATTTTGTCGATAGGAGTATCTTACGCGTGACTTTATGCAAAAGTATACGGAACCGAATGACCTTACATACCTTTGTGTTCAGCCCGTTAGTACTTCAATCTATAAAAAACGACAAGGGACCATTTTAAGCTAGAATACAAAACAAATGAAAGACTAACTTGTCTACGAAAATTTGGACAGAACCTTTCCCTTATTCTTTTTATTTTTCTCAAATCAAACAACAAGACCAATATGTCCAGCCGCAATACATCACAAAAAAGTCTACAAAGCATTCCACAAAAGAGTCCCAGAATAGTCCGCTCTATGTTACACAATTTGAACTCACGACTTTCAATCACCGTCCTGTAATTTCCAGCCAATATTATATTTACAATGTTAAAACTAGCTCTTAATTAGGGTGAAAATAAAATAGCATACCTAGGCTGTTATATGACCAAAATATACCCAAAACAAACCCTAAATTAAGCCACAAATTCGGCACAACATCAAACTCACCATCCTCAACTCGTTAGCCTGCGAATTCTTAAGTAAAACAAGTATGGTTTCCCCTAGTTAAATATAATTAAAAAGGGCTGAAATTACAGAAACATACCTTGAATATAATACTTATATCTTGTGGATTCTTTAGGGCTAAGAGTGTTCCTCCTACTTGAATTTGAAAGGAGAAGAAGATTTAACTTGGGGCTGCCTTAGGAGTGAAGAAGGGAGAGCTTTGGGGGGAGGGGGGGAGGGGGGAGGGCTGCTATGGTTTCTTTTGTAGAGAGGGTATGCTGGAGATTAAGTTTGTAAAATGGATGAATTTTAGCCCCATTACCGGGCCCTCTCTTGTCAGACTTGTCACCTATTTGCTTAGTGGAATGACAAGTAGGCTCCTGTACTTCGCTTTAATTTCCAATTCTGTTTCAGTCCTTATGCATACTTGGTTATCTAAACTTTAGGCTCAATTACAATATTATTTTCCCAAGTTCAAGTAGGTTTCTCGACGTCGACTTAATAATACACGTATTAGAAAATATGGGGTATCACACTTATTCACCATAACAAATATAGTAGGATTTTATCCTTTCCGTGCTTACGGTAGGTAACTTATTATAATAATTATGTATGAAGTACGGGGTATTATATTCTCTCCCCCTCCCCTAAGAACATTAGTCTTCAAATGTTGGCATACTTAACCAACCCAAGAAGTTCAAGCCTAAGTTAATATGTGCTGTTAACATCACAATAATATGGTAGCTTATGCCTACTTGTCATTGTCTCCTTTATTCCATTTGCTCTTGTTATTAAGGTCGAAACAAATGGGGATACTTTGAATTCATTGTGTCCTCTGCTTCCAATGTAATCTCCCCCACTTGAGGATTTCGCCACAATATATTTTTACAAGTAGCCACTTCTTTGTTCCTTAACATCTTCACTTGTCGATCTAAGATAGTGATATTTGGCTTAATGTATGCTTATTTTAATATATATTACCTCACATTATGCTCATGTCTCGTAGATTTCAGATGTATAATATAATAATTTGTGCTAATTTATGGTATTTTGATGTGTAGGAATCATTCGGATGCTATTTGGGACGAAAATGTGCGAATTGGAGTGAAAATGGGAAGAAAAGGCGAAATGGCCCAATTGAGCACCACAGGCAGCGTGGGACGCTACCTGTGGTGCACAAAACAGTATGTTGGAAAGTTGAGCGCCAAGGCGAGCGCCCCATGCTGCCCTGGACGCTCAAAATGCGAACATGTCCTATTTCGACCAGGACTCGGTTATTTCGATCCCAAGACACCCCCAACTCATATAAAAGCCAACCTAAACCTACTTTGAGAGGGTGGACGTGACTTTGGGAGAGAAACAAAAGTATGAACAACTCGGGAGCACGGATTTGATCAATTTTTCCATTCTTCTTCTAGTATTCATTGATTTTATGTTTGAAAATATTATTTTTGATTATTGTATGAACATGAGTGGCTAAGAACCCTATTGTACTGGGGTCACCGGTGCTACATGAATGTTGACGTTTGAAGTTTTAATTGACGGGTTTGATTTCATCATATTAGTTTGTTTATTTAATTTTGTTCTTAATTATCTTGCAGAGTAGCTATCAGTGAAATACTATGTACAAATCTAGAGTTGAACTTGAAAGTGAGATTTTAGATTGTATATAGTATTAAATAGAGCAAGTTCTTGAACTAGGGCATCGGAGAACAGATTTGCAATTAGGATAGAAATATACCTAATTGCCTTGCTTGGTTGAAATACAGGAAGTGTAAATGCATTCTTGTTAATCTTAATTCTATAGACATATAGGCATTAAGTTAGCTTGAATAGGTGAATAAGTACTCGACAGATTCTTATGAGTAATATTAACCCTATCAATCAACAATCCAGATAAACCAATTAGTCATTTAAACCTAAGAACGCAACAAGATTGTTAGCTAGCCTATGACCCTGGAATATTCTCTCCTCCTGATTTTTATTCGAAATTGCTTAAGTGTTGTGATTGATTTCTAGTTATTTCATTGCTTGATAGTCTCTTAGGTAGTAAATTAATCACTTATACATATTGTGAGAAATCTCTTGAATCGATAAGTTATTTGAGTTTGAATCAGTCAAAAGTTAATCATAAGTCTCCGTGGGAATGACACTCTACTCGCTACTCTATTACTTGACGACCACGTTACTTGCATGAGTGTGTTTGGTTGCAACAGATAGCTAAACAGATCTTCCCCTCCACACCAATCACGAGTTTTTGGCTCTTCTTTGTATGTAAGATCTTCCGTGACTTGTATATCTTCTACATGAGCTATGTTAGAGGGATCACTTATACACTTCTGAAGCATTGATACATGAAACACTGGATGTGCTGTTGATAAATCTGGAGGCAATTCCAGCTCATAAGAAACTTGGATAACTCTATGGATTGTTTTATATGGCCCCATATATCTCGGACTAAGTTTCTCTTTCTTACCAAATCTCATAACTTCATTCACTGGCGACACTTGTAAGAACACCGAATCTACGATAGCAAATTCAAGCCCTGTCCTTCTAATATTCACATAAGACTTATGTTGACTTCGAGTAGTAGCTAATCTTTCTTGTATCAATTTCACCTCCTCTATGGCTTGGTACACAAGGTCAGGCCCAAACAACGCAGTCTCTCACGCTTCAAACCATCCAATTGGTGATCTACACTTCCTTCCATATAAGGCTTCATAAGGTGCCATTTTAATACTCGAATGATAGCTATTATTGTAACCAAACTCTATAAGTGATAAATGCTCATCCCAATTGCCTTTGAAGTTTATACATATGCTCGTAGCATATCTTCGAGTGTTTTTATAGTACGCTCCACTTGACTATCCGTTTGAGGGTGAAATGTTGTTCTCAAACTTACTTGTGTCCCTAAATTTCTTTGAAATGTTTTCCAACAATGAGCGATAAAATAGGCTCCCTGATAAGTTATGATGGATATAGAGTCTCCATGCGACCATACTATCTCCTTGATATACAATTTTGTGTAACCCTCCACCGTGTAAGTACTCTTAACCGACAAGAAGTGCGCCACTTTGGTCAATCTATCCATAATAACCCAAATGGAGTCAAACTTCCAGAGTGAATGAGGCTTATCAATTAGCCTTGACTACCGACATGCTTTATGAAGAAGGTGATTATTTAGATAACCGAAACATACTTATTCAGACTCATGATATCCTTTGGTCATCCTTTCCCAGCATATCTGCAATCTCTCGTCTATAAGTCGGCCCTTCTTATCTTGTTACTAACTTCTGAATCCATTTACCTTCCTCCATAGTCGTAGAAGCTTCTTTTAAGTCAACATCCTTTTGGCTACTTTTATTTTGACCGGCTTAACCTTCTGAGTATTTTGATGTTCCCTTATATTTCCCCTTATGTTTCTCCTTTCTTAGTAAGCTTATCATTCATATTTACGCACCCTCCTTGATTATTCCACATCATAGTTCCCCTTGCCCATGAACCTTGCTATAATCCTCTTGTTGATTGATTGCTGGAAGATCCATTTTTCTAGATATTGTTGCGTCATCCTCCCCCTTTAGTGGGTGTAACCACCATCTTAGCTCCTTAGACTGCTGCCTGCAACGTGTCATTTTGTCACCTTCAATTTCCTCTTTCTCTATGACTTATTTTCCCGTCAGGATATGCATCCTGTACTACGGTGTCTTTGGCGTCATTTGGGTGCCCAGAAGGGGCATGTACATATACACATACTATATCTGACAGCAACAAATATTTCTTGCCCTACGAAGCTTACTAGTAATGTTTCCCACTGTGTTTGACTTACAATAGTTATTCCTTCATTACCTTTCAGTATCCTCCCAATGTCCAGTTGTTCATTTTAGTATCATGACATCACCTAGTCCCGTTGAACTTTCTAAATCCCTGATTCGGATTTAGCTTGCCTTAAGTTGCTATTTAACACTACCATCCTTCTCTTCCTCCGAAAATGACCACTCTCCAACGAGCGCTTATTAGATTGTCAACTCACTTCCTTGTCCATAAATACCCCTAATCTGTTGTCAAGTTCGGCTTTCACAACTGTACTCAAATAATCATTAGATGATGCAATTGGTGTTCATGAAAGGGACTCCCATGCTTAGATAGTCTACCGTCACCCTAGACCCTTTTCATTATCATGCCATAACTCTTCTTTTCGTGGGTTTCTTACTCCACTTATAATGCTTAGTTTGGCGGCTATTCAATTCCTCTATCACCATTTTACCTCTTATCTACTCCCAAACCTTCCACAAGATGTTCTTTTATTACCGATTCTTCTTGTTTTTACTTGTTAGCGGTGTCATACCTCTACATTTGGTTTGTACCCCTATCTGACAATATTTCAATATACTCTTCGTACTCCGCCGTTGTCCTTGCTTCAATGTTACCTATTATGATTATTCTCTATCAACACATGCTTATTATAGTTTCTCCCCTAAAGAGTTAACAACACATCTAACTTACTCCCAACTGGATAACTCAATTGGGTTCTTTAAACACAACGTCACAATGGGAGATTCGAAGTTAGCATTAATCATCCATTGGTGAAATCCGTATTTTATTAGCCCACTAGAGCAGTGTTGTGGTCCTGTTACATCTACTTTGTCTCTCCTTTACATTCACGGTCTATTGCTACTAGAATAGCATTTGTTCCCGTATAACAAGTAATAAGTTGCTTCCTGGGTTCATAAGTATACACAAATGTCAATGGAGGAATTAATTTACCTGTAACCGTCCTGCCTCGGTCCAATATGAGAGCCTCGATCACACACACTTCAAAAAGGAATCCTCCTATCCTCACCACCTACCCTCATCCTCTTGGCCCGACTACTCTCCTTTTCCTCTACATATCTCATGGCATGGACAGACGAACCTCGGAAGAGCTGGTGTCCATAAATACCCTAACATAGTGTTGAGCCTGAGGGGAACCCGTGTCACGACCCCAAATTCCCACCTTAGAATGTCGTGATGGCACCTAGTCTCTAAGACTAGGTAAGCCTAACATACATCAAGATTTAGCAAAAATAACGATTTAAATATCAACTTAAACTGGTAATCTATCATAGTAAAACCAAATAGATACAACTGTCAGTAATCTCCCAAAACCTGGTGGAACTGAGTCATAATCTCTATAGAGAGTGCACTAGTAACCTCGAAATACAATACCATCTTGAACAGGAAATAAACAGTAATACAACTAAAAGCAAAAAGTGACTTCGAGGCCTGAGAACATCAGTAAGGTGTACTTTGAAGTTTCTGAAAATAGCTGATCAATCCCGGGCGTCCGGCACGAACGGATGTACATTGATTTGCACAAGAATGTGCAGAAGCGTAGCATGAGTACACCATAGCAGTACCTAGTAAGTATCAAGCATAACTTCGGTAGAGTAGTGATGAGGCCAGGTCAAGACACCCATTAGGACAAGAAACTGAACATAGTATAATATAGTCCAGTGATGGAAAGCGGGGAAATGAATGACAACAAAGCAGCACAATAATGTAGCCTAACAACGGAATTTAAGGCAATAAAGGCAACAAAGAGTGAACACGTGATTGAAACAACATATGATCAAACACATGATAGGGACAACAAGTGATCTAGTACCGTAAAATACAAGTAAAAACAATGAAGAAAAGATAACGACTATTCCAAATCAAGAATCCTTTTTAACATGGAATGCACAACAAGAATCACAACCGAGGGACCACACCTCACAATCTCATTTCACAAGTCACAATCACAATCTTCCTTATATCACCGTGTGACCCTTGCATTTATTTTGAAAATATTTTTCCGAAATAGCTACACGCGTTTTAGTCCCGTTATCACCGCGGGGCTTCAAGTAATTCCCTTACTAGCAATACGCGTATAAATCCCACCTTATCTAACCGCATGCGTTTCAACATTTATTTTTATACCACTGCATGTGTCTCAATAATACAACACAATAATCAACTCGCACCACACATGCCCATATGCCACAACACTTGCCAAAAATCAACAAAACCTATGCTACCACAACATATAGCGCACGGCTCAACCAACAATGTGAACAAGAATCTCAATAATAACAAAATGAATGAGGGATACTCAATGAGGAAAGATATCTTAATAGTCAACAACTTAAAATAAGAATAATTCAACAACAAAAGAGGTAGAAAGATAATTAAAAAAAGGTAACAACTTCAACTAAAGCATATAAGAGCAAACTTGACAATAAAAGAGAGAAAATATGCTAACAACGTCAAATAGAGAATGTGAGAGAAAATTCAACAATGGATGATATAACATGTTATGAAAATTTCAATTAAATGCATGGAAGAAATTTAAGAGTCCAAATCGGTCAAAATACCACATATAAACCCGTGTACACATTCGTTACTTCGTGTACATGTCTTCTGCGTAATTCAAATAACACAATCAACTACAAACCCTAAGGGGTAATTTCCTCCACAGAAAGGTAGACAAGATACTTACATCAACTAGGCCAAATCAACACTCAAAAATAGCCTTTCCCTTAAAATCCGTCTCCGCACGGCCCAAATCTAATAAAAAGTGACTTAATAACATCAATCAATTTAAGAGAAACCAATTTCAATCAATAAAGCTATGACCTTTAAACAATTCCCCAAAACTTAAAAGTAAGTCAACACTGGGCCCGTCCGGTCAAAACCTGAGTCCAAGGGTAGATCTTGACTACCCATAACTCCACGAGTATATGTGTTTTGTTTTCAAATCTGAGTGTAATACAACTCTCAACACCCAAATTTTTATTTTTCAAAACTTAGAAAAAAATCCTGAAAATTTCTCTTCGATTCTCGTAAATTTGATGTTAAATCTCATATATAATCATGAAATATAGTTGGAAATTGATTAGAATCGCTTACCCAATGATTGTAGGGGAAAATCCCCCCCTCCAAATCGCCTTCTACCGAGCCTAGGGTTCTAAAATGGGAGAAAATGAGATGAAATCCTGACATTCCAGCCCTTGGTTCAGTTGCAGATGTTGCAATTGCGACACTGGGTTCACAATTGCAAACTCTCACAATTGCGAAGAAAGTCTAGCAATTTTGGCCACCGAAAGGCTAAGGGGGAAGTCACAAATGCGACATTGGCTTCGCCATTTGCGAAGCCTATCCCTATATCAAATACGACAAAATTATCGCAAATGCGATACTACCCGGTCTAGCCTATTTTTCGCAAATGCGATCAAGACATCGCAAATGTGATACATGAGGCCCCTCTGTTATGATTGCATTTGCGATGATGGTGTTCGTAATTATGACTTCAGAGACACCAACACACCAGCAGCTTGATTCATTTCAAAACTATTTCAAAACACGTCCAAAACTCACCCGAGCCATTGGGGTTTCAAACCAAGCATCCATAAAAGTCTAAAAATATCATACAAACTCGCTCACGTGATCAAAACACCAAAATAACATCTAGAACCACAAATCAGACATCAAAACGCATGAATATCTAAAGAAAACTCAAAAAACCTCTACAATTGCAACCAAGCGTCCGAATCCTATCAAACCAACTCCAAATGACACCAAATCAACCAAGTACCTTCATGGAACGAAACTAACCAACCCCGAAAGTCATAAAACCACAAACACACTTCTGTGAAGCATCAAAAGGGAAAACGATGCTCAAATATACAAAATGACCAGTCGGGTTGTTACATTTTTCCCTCTCTTACAATAAACGTTCGCCCTCGAATGTGCATAGAGACATACCTGGAGTGATCAAAATAATGACTCCGAATGTCGTGCTCGGTATCTCTGGTCGCCTCTTCGACCAGATGACCCCTCCATTGAACCTTTAGTGAAGCAATGAACTTTGACCTCAACTTTTTGACCTGCCTCTCCAAGATGGCCACCGGCTCCTCAACATAAGAGAGATCCTTGTCCAATTGTACTAAGCTAAAATCTAATACATGTGATGAATCACCATAATACTTCAGGAGTATGGAAACATGGAACACAGGGTGAATTGCCGATAGGCTAGGAGGCAATACAAGTCTATAGGCCGCATTACTAGCTCTCTCAAGGATCTCAAAAGGACCAATATATCTAGGGCTCAGCTTGCCCTTCTTCCCAAACCTCATCACACCTTTCATGGGTGAAACCTGTAGCAAAACCCTCTCCCCCACCATAAATGCTACATCATGAACCTTCTGATAAATATAACTCTTCTGCCTAGACTGTCCTGTACGAAGACGATCCTGAATCAACTTGACTTTCTCCAAGGCATCCCGAACCAAATTAGTGCCCAACAGCCTAGCCTCTCTCGGCTCAAACCAACCAACTAGAGAACGACACCGCCTCACACATAAGGCCACATATGAGCCATCTAAATACTTGATTGGTAGCTATTATTATAGGCAAACTCTACAGGTGATAGGAACCGATCCCATGAACCCCCAAAATCCATGACACAAACACGTAGCATATCTCCAAGATTTGAATAGTTCGCTCGGACTGCCCGTCCATCTGGGGATGAAATGTTGTACTCAACTCAACCTGTGTGCCTAACTCACACTTCACAGTTCTCCAGAAATGCGATGTGAACTGCGTGCCTCGATCGGAGATAATGGACACCGGCATACTGTGGAGACGAACAATCTCATGGGTATAGGTCTGGGCCATCTGCTCTGAAGAATAGTTAGTCACCAGCGGAATGAAATGTGCTGACTTGGTCAGCCTATCCACAATAACCCACACTATGTAAAATTGCTTCAAAGTCTTTGGGGGCCCAACAACGAAATCCATGGTGATACGTTCCCACTTCCACTCGGGAATCGCAAGTCTCTGAAGCAAACCGCCTAGCCTCTGATGCTCGTACTTCACATGCTGACAGTCCAAGCACCAAGCCACATACTCCCCTATGTCCTTCTTCATTTTTCTCCACCAGTAGTCCTACCTCAAATCCTAATGCATCTTAGCAGCACCGGGATGAATGGAATATCGCAAACTGTGGGTCTCCTTAAGGATCAACTCACGCAACCCATCCACGTTAGGCACACATATCCGGCCCTACATATGCAACACCCCATCATCTCCAATAGAAACTGCCTTAGCATCGCCATGCTGCACTGTGTCCCTAAGAACAAGCAAATGGGGGTAGTCATACTAACGCACTCTGATGCGCTCATAAAAAGAAGACAGAGAAACCATGGAAGAAAGAACCCGACTGGGCTCCGAAACATCCAGTCTCACAAACTGATTGGCCAAAGCTTGAACATCCATGGCTAGTGGCCCCTCTTTGCTGCCAGTAAATATGCCAAAATTCCCATACTTTCCGTCTTTCTACTCAAGGCATCGGCTACCATATTGGCTTTCCCGAGATGATATAGAATTGTGATACCATAGTTTTTTAGCAACTCTAACCATCTCCACTATCACAAATTAAGGTCTTTCTGCTTGAAAAGATGATGGAGACTCCAATAGTCAGTATAGACCTCACATGGAACATCGTACATATAGTGCCTCCAAACCTTCAACGTATGAACAATAGGTGCCAACTCTAAGTCGTGCACTGGGTAATTCTTCTCATGAACTTTTAACTGCTGAGACACATAGGAAATTATCCTACGTTCTTGCATCAACACCATGCCAAGCCCAATACACACTGCATCACAGTATATAGTGTAAGACCCCGAACCTGTAGGCAACACCAACACTGAGGCTGTAGTCAGTGCAGTCTTGAGATTTTGAAAGCTCGCCTCACACTCCTCAGACCATTTGAAAGGAGCACTCTTCTGGGTCAATCTAGTCAAAGGTGCAAAAATGGATGAGAAACCTCTGTAAAACTACGATAATATCTAGCCAAACCAAGGATACTCCGAATTTCAGTAGTTGAAGACGGTCTAGGCCAACTCTGAACTGCCTCAATCTTGTTCGGATCTACCTTGATCCCCTCACTATACACCACATGACCCAAAAACGCCACGAAATCAAGCCAGAACTCACACTTGAAGAATTTTTCATATAACTTCTTCTCACTCAAGGTCTGGAGCATGATCCCCAAATGCTGCTCATGATTCTCCTTGCTGCGAGAATATACCAAGATGTCGTCAATAAATACAATGAAGAATGAATCAAGATATGGCCAGAATACACTATTTATCAAATGCATAAATGCTGCTGGGGCATTAGTCGACCCAAATGACATCACAAGAAACTCGTACTGACCATACTAAGTCATGAAAGCAGTCTTCAGGATATCTGGATCCTGAATTCTTAAGCTGATGATACACCGACCTCAAATCAATCTTCGAGAACACTTTGGCACCCTGAAGCTGATCAAACAAGTCAACAGTGCGCGGTAATGGGTACCTGTTCTTAACTGTAACCTTGATCAGTTGCCTATAATCAATACACATCCACATAGTACCATCATTCTTCTTCACAAACATCACTGAAGCATCCTAAGGAAAAACACTCGGCTGTATGAAATCCTTATCAAGCAACTCCTAAAGTCGTTCCTTTAACTCTTTCAACTCCACTGGTGCCATACAATATGGTAGAACTGAAACTGGCTGAGTGCCTGGCACTAGGTCAATACCAAAATCGATATACCAATCTGGCGGCATGACCGGTAGGTCTGCTGGGAACACATCTAGGAAATCTCTCTCTACCAAAATTGACTCAACGGTAGGAGTATCAACACTGACATCCCTCACAAAGGATAGATATGATTTACACCCATTCTCAACTATCCGTTGTGCCTTAAGAAAGGACACAACTCTTCTAGGAGTATAATCCAATGTACCCCTCCACTCCAATCACAGAAAACTTAGCATAGACAATGTCACAGTCTTGGCGTGGCAGTCCATAATAGCATGATAGGGTGACAACCAATCCATTCCCAAGATCATGTCAAAGTCCAACATGCTGAGTAGAAGTAGGTCAACTCTGGTCTCACAACCACCAATAATGACTAAAATTGACCAATAAACATGGTCCACAACAATATAATCTCTCACAGGCGTAGACATATATATAGAAGCGCTCAAAGAATCACGAGATATATCCAAATACAGTGCAAAGTAAGATGATGCATATGAATAAGTGGAACCCGGATCAAATAAGACTAATGCATCCCCATGATAGACCAGAACAATACTTATAACAACATCCGATACAACCACCTTCATCCTACCAGGAATAGCATAGAAACGATCCTGGCCTTCCCCTCTAGGGCGACCTCTCCCCGCCTAACCTGCATCCCTAGCTGGCAGTGCAGGTGGAGCAGCAACTATGGCCTGTGAACCCTATGGACCTTGTGGAATCCGTGGAGCCTATGTAGTTCGTGGAGGTGCATCCCTCCTGATTCAATGGCAGTCCCTCACCATATGTCTGGTATAACCAAACTCGAAACAAGCTCTCGATGGGCGTTGCTGCTAAAACTGACCTTGGCCTGGTCGGCTAGACTGACCGCTAAAGGCACCCGTGCAGGAGGTGCACTGGAAAGTAGCTGAGTAAAATGGGCAACTTGGGACCTCGTAATAGCCAGAGCACTACTAGTAGCTGGGAGTTCTGAATGAACTGGGTGGCCCACATAGCCTCTGCCATGACGGGCTGCAACCGAAGCACAAGCATCGCTATATCCTCCAGAATGTCGAGGCCTCTTGGCCTCCCTGTCCTCCCTCTCTCTGCATTGCGTACCCTCCAACCTCTGAGCAATCTCTACAACCTACTGAAACGGGGTATTCGTCTCCAACTCTCGAGCCATGCTGAATCTAAGACCATAACTGAGCCCCTTGATGAATCTGTGGACTCGCTCTCTGACTGTAGAAACCAATGCAGGTGCATGTCGGGACAACTCACTGAATCTGATAACATACTCCGACACTAACATAGTCCTCTCACGCAACTGCTCAAAACTCTATGCACCATGCGTCCCGAAGGGTCTGGGAAACAAACTCTCTTAAGAATATCTTTGAAAACTAAGCCCAAGTGAGTGGGGTTGCATCAGCTGGCCTACCCTCCTCGGAAGCCTGCCACCACCTATACACTGCGCCTGGTAATTGAAATGTGGTAAAAGAAACTCTGTTCACCTCCACAATACCCATGGTGCGGAGAATACAGTGGCACTTCTCTAGAAAACCCTACGTATCCTCGGTAGCTGTGCCACTAAAGGTAGGAGGATCATACTTCTTAAACCTTCAAGTATCCTCTGCTCCACCTCAGATGCCTCTAGCCTGACCTCAGGTTGAACATAACAGGTTGTGCTGGCATGACACCCGGGACCTAATCAGTGTGGACCCCCTTCTCTAGGGTTAGGGCCGGGGGACTCTGAGCTCCTACCTCAGCCTGAGATGTAGTTGGTGCAAGGGGAATCAATCCCGCTTGAGCTAAAGTGCCGAACATTCTAAAAAACTATGCTAAGGTCTCCTGAAGTCCATGGGTAGCAACAGGCGCCTCGGGTGCCTGTCCCCCAACCTGAGCAACTGGTGGCTCCTTAGTCGATGCTCAGGCATGTGCTTTGGCAGGTGCTCTAGCTACAACACGTGCCCCTCCTTGAACTCTACCTTGGCCTCGACGTCTCACGACTCTAGCAGGGGGTGCGGGTGTCTGATCATCTAATCCAGGAGTGCATGTACTTGCCATCTATGAAAGAATAGAAAGACAAAGACTAATATTTCAAAATCAACTATTTCGCACTATAAGGAATCAAAGAAGTGGAATTTTCCTAACAGTTCCATAGCCTCTCGAAGATAAGTACAGACGTCTCCGTACCGATCCGCAAGACTCTACTGAACTTGCTTATGACTTGTAACACCTATGATCCTAGAGCACTGATATCACCTTAGGATGTCGTGATGGCACCTAGTCTCTAAGACTAGGTAAGCCTAACAAACATCAAGATTTAGCAAAAATAACGATTTAAATATCAACTTAAACTGGTAATCTATCATAGTGAAACCAAATAGATTTAATTATCAATAATCTCCCAAAACCTGGTGGAACTGTGTCATAAAGTCTGCAGAGAGTGCACAAGTAATTTCGAGGCCTGAGAACATCGGGAAGGTGTACTTTGAAGTCTCTAAAAATAGCTGATCAATCCCGGGCGTCCGGCACGAGCGGATGTACCTTGATTTGCACAAGAATGTGCAGAAGCGTAGCATGAGTATACCATAACAGTATCGAATAAGTATCAAGCCCAACCTCGGTAGAGTAGTGACGTGGCCAGGCCAAGGAACATTCTAGGACAAGAAAACTGATCAGAGTATAATATAGTCTAGTGACCCAAAGCGAGGAAATGAATGACAACAAAGCAGTAAAATAATGTAGGCTAACAAGGAAATATAAGGCAATAAAGGCAACAAAGAGTGAACACACGATAGGAACAAAAAATGATCAAACACATGATAGGGACAACAAGTGATCTAGTACCGTAAAAATACAAGTAAAAACAATGAAGATTAGATAACGACTGTTCTAAATCAACAAGCCTTTTTCACTTGGAATGTACAACTAGAATCACAACCGAGGTACCACATCTCACAATCTCATTTCACAAGTCACAATCACAATCACAATCTTCCTTATACCTCTATGTGAGCATTGCATTTATTTTGAAAACATTTTCCCGAAATAGCAACACGCGTTTTAGCCCTTTTATCTCACCGCGTGGCTTCAAGTAATTCTCTTACAAGCTACATGCACAAAAATCCAACCTTATATCACCGCATGCGTATCAACCCCAATTCTTATACTACCTCATGCGTATCAATAACATAACATAATAATCAACTCGCACCACACATGCCCATATTCTACAACACTTTCCAAAAATCAACAATACAGATGTTACCGTAACATATAGCCCACAGCTCAACCAACAATGTGAACAAGAATCTCAATTATAACAAAATAAATGAGGAACACTCAATGAGGAATGATATCTTAATAATCAACAACTTCGAATAAGAATAATTCAATAATAAAAGAGGTAACAAAATAATAAGAGAGGTAGCAATTTCAACTAAAGTATATAAGAGCAAACTTGACAATAAAAGAGAGAACATATGCTAACAACGTCATATAGAACATGTGAGAGCAAATTCAACAATGAAAGATATAACATCTTATAACAATTTCTATTAAATGCATGGAAGAAATCTAAAAGTCTATATCGGTCAAAATACCACATATAAGCCCATATACATACCCGTCACCTCATGTATACGTCTTTCATGTAACTCAAATAACACAACCAACCCAAATCATAAGGGGTAGTTTTTCCCCCACAAAGTTAGATAAGATACTTACCTCAACTAGGCTAAATCAACACTCAAAAATAGCATTTCTCTTAAAATCCGCCTCCGCACGGCTCAAATCTAACAGAAAATGACTTAATAACATCAACCAATGCAAGGAAAAATAATTTCAATCAATAAAACTATGATCTTTACACAATTATCAAAAGTCAACAAAAGTCAACCCTAGGCTCGCCCGATCAAAACCCGAGTCCAAGGGTAGATCTTGACTACCCATAACTCATGGGTCTATATATGCATTTTGTTTACAAATATGAGTCTAATTTGACTATAAAAACCCAAATTTTTATTTTTCAACACTTAGACAAAAATCCCCAAAATTTGATTTTCATAAATTTGATGTTAAATCTCATATATAATCATGAAATGTAGTTGGAAATTGATTAGAATCACTTATCCAATAATTGTAGGTAAAACTCCCCTCTCCAAATTACCTCCTATCGAGATTAGGGTTCTAAAATTAGAGAAAATGAGGTGACATCCCGACATTCCTGCCCTTTGTTCAATGGTTCACAATTGCGAACCCTTGCAATTGTGAAGAATCTATTTCAATTGCCGTCACTGACAGCCTAAGGGGGAAGCGAAGCCTGTCCCCATTGTAAATGCGACGAAATTATCGCAAATGTGATACTATCCAGCCTAGCCTATTTTTTCGCAAATGCGATCAAGGCATTGCAAATGCGATACCCGAGGCCCCTATGCTATGATCGCATTTGCTATGCTGGTGTTCCTAATTGCGACATCAGAGGTACCAGCACACCAGCAACCTCATTCAGTTCAAAACTATTCTACCACACATCTAAAACTCGCCCGAGCCCTCGGATATCAAAACGCATGAATTTCTAAAGAAAACTCAAGAACCTTTATAATTGCAACCAAGCGTCCGAAACCTATCAAACCAACTTCAATGACACCAAATTTTTTAGACAAGTTCTAAATATCAAAAAGGACCTATACAAAGTCCCAAAACCAAATTCTGAACCCAATAGCCACAAAGTCAACCTACGGTTAAACTTAGGGAAACTTCTAAACCTCAAGTTGCCAACTTTCGGCAAAACAAGTCAAATTGACCTAGGGACCTCCGAATTCGATTTCGGGCATATGCCCATGTCCAAATCATGATACGAGCCTATCAGAGGCATCAAAATACCGATTCGGGATTGTTTTCTCAAAAGTAAACTTCGGTCAACATTTCCAACTTAGGCTTCTAAACCAAGAACTAAAGGGTCCAAATCAACCTAGAACCTTCCCGAAATGAAATTACCCAACTCTGTGTGAAGCATCAAAACGGGAAATGGGGCTGAAATATACAAAATGACAGGTCGGGTCATTATAAATCGACTGTGCCAATCCCTACACCGCTCACCTTGTACCATGATCAACAAGCCCTGTTAATGAAACTAAGGGTCTTGGTGAGGTTGGAACTCTTCTCACCCTATCTAGTATTGGTGGAACTGAAACTGTTCGAACGGGTGACTCTTATGGATCCAGACATATCCTCCTCAATAGAAACCATGATCTTCGACGGGTTTGACTTAATATTATACTTTATTCCTCCTTTTACCACTTTCGTAGCCTTCTGACCCGTACTAGCGGGTGTCGCCAGTCTAGCATCTACCCTCGAAGCCGTACCCATACCCCTACTAACCGGGGTCTTTCTCATCATAACTGCAATTCAAAATGGGAAAATAGGATTAGGAACAAATTTTTTTATGACCCAGCTCTATCGCACGATCTACATCACAAATGAATGAGACAGTCCTATATGTCATGGAGCCTCCTGTTTATATGTATGCCGCGCTACATACCCATAAACTAGACTTTACCAGAGACGACTTTGTAGACTCCCTAAGACGACCTGCTCTAATACTACTTTTGTCTCGCCCCAAACCTCGTTGGGATGGATAGGCACTCAAAACCTCTATAGGCCCGAGAGAATGAGTCCTTGACCCATGCTTAGCATGTGCATACCATGAGTTGATCATATAAATACCAAGTAAGAGCAGAAACACTTTAAATTAATGACCTATAAGACAAGCCCAAAAGGTGTACATACAAATTACAATACTATCCATTAAGGCTATGACTATTAAGCGCCAAGCTGTAACTATGTCATACCTTAACGTAGGTTTACAAAGCCTCGACTGTACATATGAACAATACTTAGGTGGGGAGAGCGCCCTGCCTTAACCTTAATCCTTATACAATACCAAAAGGTATATAATCCTTATACAATACCAAAACGTATATACATTACTCGATAAGGTCCTGAAAATTATGGAGCTTACCCAAAATAGCCAAGTACGCCTTGTGCTCTACTCCAATGAAGGTCTACTAGCCGGAGTACCTGTACCTGCAGCATGAAATGCAGCATCCCAGTGTGGACGTCAGTATGGAAGAATGTAAAGTAGGTAAGGCACAAAGTAACATGTAGGAGATGAAAGAATTAATAGAAGCACAAATGTACTTATAAAAAGACTCCCACCTTTACCTGTACCTTAGTCACTCTATACCATATATGTAAGCATGTACATATGTCTCATGAATGGTATGGAATTAGCCTTGAATGCATCCAATTAACGGCCAACTAAATATGGCATGAATATGAACGAAGCTAGGCTCATTTGCCCCTGGATGAATATATCAATAATCATGACTTAAGCTAGGCTCTTCGGCCCCTAGGATGGTGCAATTATATTAACCTGAGCTAGGCATTAATGGCCCTTGGGATGATGTCAATGCGATCATATACACATAGCTTCTTTTAGTGATGCATTTAACTTTTATTACCTTTACTAAGTGATGACGTAATCTTTGTACTTTAAAATTTTATGCACACAAGAGATACCAATGATATGTACGATGGAGATCATATACTATATAGCACAAAAAAAAATATCAAAACTCCTTTGTGGCACAATAAAACTTACTATAGCTCTACGAGTGATCCTTACATCAAGAATACTTATGTGACTAAACTTTGAAGAAGTAGCCTTTTATCTTTAGGCTCAAATATCGTAAAACTGGATTTAAGACACATAAAATGGGGAGTATGAATTATGGAATCAAGCACACTTTTCATGAACCATCTACTCTCCAATGTCCCCTCTTTTTTTGAGAGGAAGATTAGTAGAGCTCATTTTGTCAGTAGGAGTACCATACGCATGACTTCATGCCAAAGAATACGGGATCGAATAACCCTGCATAACTTTATAGTTTACTTAACCACAGGGGCCCGGTTCAACCAGTTAGTACGTCAATCTAAAACAAATGATAAGGGACCATTGTTATGCTAGAAATCAACACAAATGAGTGACTAACTTGTCTACAAAATTTTGGACAATACCTCTCCTTATTCTTTTTATTTTTCTCAAATCAAACAACAAGACCAATATGTCCAACATACCGATGATTATATATGCATCAATATCCAACCATATATCCATCACAATCAGTCACAAAATAGTCCACAAAAGAGTCCCAAAACATTCCTCTATAAGATACACAATTTGAACTTACGGCTTCCAATCACTTTCCCGTAAGTTCCAACTAATTTTATATCTAAAATTATACAACTAGCTCTTAATTAGGGGTGAAAATAAAACACCGTACCCAAGCTGTTACATGATCAAAATACACCTAAAACAGACCCTAAATTAAGCGAAAAAAATTGCACGACATCAAACTCACCGTCCTCAATCGGTAGCTCGCAAATTCTTAACTAAAACAAGTGTGGTTGCCCCTATTTCAATATAACTAAAAGGTTCTGGAATTATATCAACATACCTTGAATATAACACTTATATCTTGTGTATTCATTATGGCTAAGAGTGTCACTCCAACTTGAATTTGAAAGGAGAAGAAGACTCAACTTGTGGCTTGTAACGACTGACCGGTCATTTTGTGTAATTGCATCATGTTTTCCCTTTTGATGCTTCACACATATATATTTTAGCTTTATTACATACGGAGTTGATTGGTTTCGTTCCGGAAAGGTTTCAGGTTGATTTAGACCCTTTGGTTCTTGGCTTAGAAGCCTAAGTTAGAAAGTTGACCAAACATTGAATTTTATGAATGACTTGGAACAGTATTTTGTTGGCTCTGATAGCTTCATATCTTGATTTTGGACTTGGGCGTATGCCCGAAATCAAATTTGAAAGTCCGTAGGTTGATTTATGTTGTTTTGTCGAAAGTTGGCAATTTACAATTTAGAAGTTTGACCGTAGGTTGAGTTTTGTCTATTGGGTTCAAAATTTAGTTTTGGGAGTTGGAATAGGTCTGTTATGCTATTTAAAACTTGTCTGTAAAACTTGGTGTCAATTGGAGTTGATTTGATAGTATTCGGACGCTTGGTTATAATTTTAAAAGTTCTTGAACTTTACTTTGAAATTCATTCATTTTGGTGCCCGATTTGTAGTTCTAGATGTTACTTTTTTTTATTTTGATCAGCGAGTTTGTATGATGTATTTATACTTGTGTAGATGTTTGGTTTGGAGCCACGAGGGCTCGGATGAGTTTTGAGACATTTTTCGGAAGGATTGGACTGAAACACGAATTTGCTATTGTGCTGGTGCTCTAATGTCGCAATTGCAAGCACCATCATCGCAATTGCTAACATGGTAAGGGAGGCTCTGGTATCACAATTGCGGTAACCTATTTGCAATTACAAAGTATGGACCTGGGTAGCACAGTTCGCATTTATGATGTGTTAGTCGCATTTGCGATGGGAACAGGGTCCGCATTTGCAAAACCACTTTCGCATTTTTCGAAGTTCCCCTTAAGCCTGTCAGTGCTGCATTTGCGAGCTTTCCTTCGCAGTTCGCAATTGTGAACCCTGTGTCGCAATTGTGACACCTGCAACTGAACATAAGGGCTGAAAAGTTGGGATTGAATCTCATTTTTCATATTTTAGAGTCTTAGACCCGATAGGAGGCGATTTGGAGAGGGGATTTTCATCAACAAATATTGGATAAGTGATTCTAATCAATTTTTAACTATATTTCATGATTATATCTTAGATTTATCATCAAATTTATTAGAATCAAAGAAGAAAATTGGGAATTTTTGTCAAAGTTTTGAAAAATGAGGATTTGAGTTTTGAGAGTCGATTTGGACTCGGATTTGAAAAAAAAATATATATATGGGCTCGTGGCATTATAGGTAATCGAAATCTACCCGTAGACCCGAATTTTGACCGGCGGGCTCGGGGTTAACTTTTGTGACTTTTTGGAAAATGTATAAAGATCAAAGCCATATCTATTGTAATTATTTTCTCTTGCATTGTTTGATGTTATTAAGTCATTTTTTGGTTAGATTTGAGCCATGTGGAGGCAAATTTTTGGGGGAAAGCTATATTCGAGGGTTGACTTGGTCTAGTTGAGGTAAGTATCTTGTCTAACTTTGTATGGGGGAACTACCCCTTAGGATTTGAGTTGATTGTTCCATTTGTGTTATGTGAAAGACATGTACGTGAGGTGATGAGTCCGTACATGGGCAATAAGTGGTATTTGACTGGTTTAGATTATTTAGAGTCATCACTTCTTTTAATTGAATTGTCATAACATGTTATATCTTTCATTGTTAATCTATTCTTACATGTTTTAATCTACTCTTACATGCTTTATTTGACGTTGTTAGCACTTGTTCTATCTGTTACTTGTTATATTCGCTCTCATATGCGTTAGTTAGTTGTGTTGCCTCCTGATTGTTACATTACTCTTACTTGAAGTTGTTATTTCATGGGAATTATGTTCTTGTTGGATCAGTAATGTTGAAATTGTGAAAGCTATTATCACATTGAGGTTGAAGTTGTTGACATTGAGATATCTTTTCTTGCTGAGCATTTCTCATTCATTTTTTCATTATTGAGATTCTTGTACAAATTATAATTTAGCCGTGGGCTAATTGTTGTGAAAATATTGGTATTGTTGATTTGACAAGTTATGGCATATCGGCACTTGTGGTTCAAGTTGTTATTGTGTTGTGATATTTATACACATGCGGTGGTATAAGGATAGGGGTTGATAAGCATGCGGTGAGATAAGGTAGGCTTGATACACATGTTGCTAGTACGGGATGTACTTGAAGCCACGTGGTGAGATAAGGTGGGCTGAAACGCGTGTAGCTATTGCGGAAAAAATAATTTTCAAAATTAAATATGAGCCTGGTGCGGTGATATAAGGAAAGATTGTAACTGAAATTGTGAAATGTGAATACGAAGCGATACCTCGGTTGTGATTCTTGTTGTACATCCCATCCCATGTTGAAAAAGGCTTGTTGGTTGTACAATTCCTGTTGTTTGTTCATTATTTTACTTGTAATATCCATATTTTATTTTCTTGTTGTTTCATCATGTGTTTACTCCTAGATAATAGTTCATATTAATAGTTCTCGGTTCTTGAACTATGTCATACGTCGAAGACACAATATGCCCCATCTTATAATTGTTTCAATCTTTTAAAGAAAGTTGACACTCAATACTACTAACTTCTTCCTAGAGCACCTTATACGTGAGAAATACAAAGGGGTGGGCTTTGCCCACTAGCCTCCCTAAAACAAATTATTTAAGAGCTCTATCAAGTGAGTCACAATTTGCTTATGTGACCTTTGACCCAAAATACATATATGGCCATTTTATATAATATATTTTCTAGACTAGTGCTGCCACTATACTTAAAAAAAAAACCATTCAATGTCTTTTAACGAAGTAAAAAGTTTGGACTCTTTCTTTACTCATCAACAATTGATCATGTCCAACCGTCACTAAAGCACTCTTTGTTTTCATGTGTATTTCTTTTCCTCGAATGTCTTAACATTTTTTTATGGAGCGTTACATTCTCCTTCATATAAAATAATGTTCGTCTTCGAATGTTAAACAAATCATTCCCGTAAAAAAGAAGCGTGAACTCTTCGTCTTTTATTTACCTAGCCTTTTCACACTTATAACTACATACGCGTCTCATACGCCTATTAAAATCTATCATCTCTTATGTTCTTGGTATGAAGGATGCCTCAAGCATCTTGCTCTTAAAAGTTTCTTTAATAATGGCTTAATATTTGATGACTGCCACCTTTGTGCCAGAGACCCTTCATTCTTGAGTTGAATACTTGAAATAGGAGCTACAAGTTTGCGATTCTTGCGGTTATTGCACTCTTATTTTGCACTAATTTTGTGTGAAAATCAAGCATTTAACCTCTCCTAAGAGCTCTCTGTAACTGCTGCAACTGAAAGGGTGAATGCCTTATTTGTCCTTCTTCGATAGTGAAATGTTTGGTCGGTTAACTCAAAGTCTATTTTTATATGTGTAACGATCCGACCAGTCCTTTTGAGATGTAGTGCGTCGTTTGGCGGTTTGAGTCCTTGAGTAGCTTCACATCATGTATTATCACTTGTACTCGTAGGCGGAGTTGAATTTTGAGAAGTTCGGAGTTGATTTGGAAGGAAATTCTCATTTCAGAAGCTTCAAATTGGAAGAGTTGACCAGAATTTAATTTTTGGGTAAACAAACTCGGAATAGGAACTTGAAGGTTCCAATAGATTTGTATGATGATTCCGGACTTGGGCGTGTGTTCGGGTTGAGTATCGGGTGGCTCGGGAGCATTTCAGCGCTTATTTTGGAAAGTTGGCATTTTCAATGTTTTAGAAATTTTCTACGTTTTACTTGAAGTGGACTTTGGTGGTATCGATGTCCGTTTGGGATTCTGAGCCTTAGAATAGGTTTGTTTTGTGATTTATGACTTGCATGCAAAATTTGACGTCATTCCGGGATGTTTAAGTATGATTCGGACGCGTTCGTTAAAGTTCGAATACTTGAAAGTTGAAAGGAAGGTTTCAATCATCGATTCATAGTTTTAATGTTGTTTGGTGTGTTTTGAGGCCTCGAGCAGGTTTGTGTTATGTTTTAGAACTGGTCAGTGTGATTGGACAGGGGTCCCGGGGGCCTCGGGTGTGTGTCGGGATAGTTTCGGACCACGTTTGGGTGATTTGCAGCTGCGGTGCTGGTGTTTGATTTTGTTCTTCGCGTGTGAAGGGTCTCACGCGTTCACAAAAAAGGATTTTGGGCTGCTGGAATTTTTTTCATCTTGAACGCGACACAAGGGTCACAAACGTGGAAGAGAATCTGGGACGACCTACGCGAACGCGAAATGGAGCAAACGCGAAGAAGAAAGGGGACCTGGGGGCCTGGAGGTGTTAAGCCTTCGCGAACTCGGCTGACTGACCGCGAACGTGAAGCATCAGGACTTGGAGGCATCGCGAACGCGAAGAAGAACTTTGGGTCGGTGATTTTTGGCCTTCGCGATTGCAAAGGTACTTCTGCGATCGCGAAGCGGAAGGGCCTGGGCAGACTTCAATTTATTTCAGGTTTTGGCTCATTTCTAACATTTCTCTCTTGGTTTGGGTGATTTTTGGAGAGCTTCAAGGGGAGATTTTCATCATCTATTGCAAGGTAAGTAATTCCCACATATTGTAAGTGAATTACATGGATTCTATAAGGATTTAACACGAAAATTTGTGAAAAATTTTGGGATTTTGAAGAAAAGCTTAGAAATTATATTTTTTGATTTTGACTACAAAATGAGACATGAATTTGGAATAAATCATATATTTGAGTTCTTGGCGTTATGGGTAAAGTTTTTCTTTGAAATTATTCAGAATCCGGGCACGTGGGCCTAAGGGTTAACTTTTTTGACTTTTCAAGCGAAGTTGAGAATTGTTATAAATTGATTAATTATGAGTATTAGAGTGTATTTTGAATCGAGGTAAGTCTATTGTCTAACCTTGCGAAGGAAAAATTACCCCATAGGTATTATTCCAATTATATGCTACATATTGTTGGAGCTACGCACGCATGGGGTGACGAGTGTCCATGCGTATGCTAGATATGTCCGGGTAGACTAGGATTCACGCCATGCTTTAATAGTACATTGAGTTATTATTGCCTGTTTAATTACTTGATTTCGCATTACGACTTGAGACTAGACTTGCATAGAGTAATGGATTCGCTAATTTAGTGATTTGACAAACTACTCGATTAACCGTGGAAATTATGCTTCCCTAACGAATTTCTTCCGCGTTGTACGTATTCATTGAAAAATTTTATTAAATTTCATAACTCACACGCATATTTGTGAGTTGGGTCAAGGACCCGTTAAAGCTTCTTACTCTAACGGGATCGGGCCATTCGCCTCGGTAGGATTATGTACCACTCTATGGGATCGGGTCGTTCGCCTCGGTGGAATTACGTACCACACTCTGATGGGATTAGGCTGTTCGCCTTGGCAGTATCATATTCTTATGGGATCGGGCCCTTTGCCTTGGCAGTATCATATTCTTATGGGATCAGGGGGTTCACCTCGGCAGTACCATACACTTATGGGATCGGGCCGTTCGCCTTGGCAGTATCATGTATCATATTCTTATGGAATCGAGCCGTTCACCTCGACATTTCTATGAAACCACTCTTATGGGATCGGGCTGCTCGCCTCGGCAGAATCGTGCAAAATACTTGATAAGAAGTTAGTATATTCATGAATTTTCGAACTTGAGATATGGCCGTTGATTTGGTGTTGACCATTACGTACTCTATTTGAGAGGTATCCAGTGTTCGAGGACTTTGAGTGCACCGTTCAGCTGTAGACCGTATTATTTTCCTTTACTTGTACTAATTATTACCTACCATGTTTCATATTTGCCTACTTATTATATTGAATTGCTGCATCACTAGCAAGTGTCAATGTCGACCCCTCGTAATTACTTCTCCAAGGTTAGGCTAGATACTTACTGGGTACATGTTGATTTATGTACTCATGCTGCACTTCTCCACTAAATATATAGGTTTTGATAGGTTCGTTTGATGGTTACTTGGGCGCGGAGGCACAGCTGCTGAGGGGAATCTATGGTGAGCTGTACAAGCCACGATCAGTGGCACATACAGTTTTCATTATAATTCTTTACCTTATTCCGTCTACCTTGTATTCCAGATAGATGACATATTGTTATTGTACTTCCTAGTAAATGCTCATGCACTTGCGATACCGGATTTTGGGGTGTTCTATTTGTGTACAGTTTCTTACATTGACACACTTTTACTTGATATTTCATTTAAGTTGTACGTACTTACTATTTTTATTGTATTGATCTCTCTATCTAATAAAATTCATAATTTCATAAATAATAAAATGAATAATTAAGTTGGTAGTTCACTGTTGGCTTGCCTAACATCGACGTTGGGCGCCATCACGACCTATAGTTGATTTTGGGTAGTGAGAGCTCGGTATAGAGCTCTAGGTTCACTTGGGTTTCACGAGTCATGAGTGAGTCTAATAGAGTCGTGCGGATCGGTACAGAGACATTTACTTATCTTCAAGAGGCTACAGGGCTGTTAAGAGCACTTCCCTTCTTAATTCCTCGTCGTGCAATTTGATTTCATTGAAGCTTAGGCCTTCATTTCTTTCCTACTCATTCTTATACGATGTTGAGAACTTGTTATCAATTGGACATTGAGGAGTTGTAATGGTACTGCAGATGTGGTGCAGGATGTTCTCCCCGCGTATTTGGGCGGGCTATTATCGTCGCCTTGTGGAGGGGTGTTTTGTCATTTCAGCCCAGTGTTGTTGTTGCAACTTCAGGATCGAAGCGGCGTTTCCAATATTGATGATTCGAGGGAGGTGTTCATTGAGGTGGTTTCTGTGCTTAGGAAATTTTGATGTGACGTTGAGGGCTTGATTGGAATGTAGGAAAATGTGAGTATTCAATCATTGTATTGGATGCAATACGACTTCGAGTTTCAAACACGTTGTTGGACCTTCAGGTGATGTTAACGAATAACGGGATTCTTACGACTGTCAGATCGGTGTAGACCTAGGAAAGTTAGTTGATTTAATGATGGATGTAACTATAGCAATGATTTTGGATGATGTCGATATGAAGTTATACAAGTGGGCTATCTCCTATGAGCAGGTTAGCGGGTGCGTGGTTTTGATGAGGTTCCTACGAAGAGTTCTACTTTCTGCCCAACATGGGATGCATGTACTGCGACGTGATCTTGGATTGCTTGAAGAAGATGGTAAGACTATTAAGAGGTTGAGTGTGCGATTGTGGCTGATAATTCGGGATGTGTTATGATTAGTCCAACAATAACTTATGAGGAATTTGGCTGAGCAACGATGTGGGATCATGGTAACTAGGACGAAGAGGTCGTTATGGAGTCTGGATCTATGTGGTTTTAGCTTAAAACTAAGTGGGGGACCCACCGTTTACGATTAGGTCACGTGCTTGTGTGCCTGTGTAGTTTCTGGTTGTCGGTGCATTAGTAGACTAATTATGACTGAGGAAAGGAAACCATATGGGTAATTCGGGCAAAGGACTTAAGGAATGTGCGCTACCACTCGCCATATCGATTTATGTGCTGGTGTTGGGATGATCAAAGTTTATGCTTCTAGTGGATGTGATATACAAGGAAAAGAATTTATCCGATTGCTTCTTTGAAAGTGTCCATGTGCAAACGGAGCACCAGTGTTTGGTTATGTGCTCGAGATCAGGTCAGAGTGGGTGACTCTTGACAATGGTCCTAGTGGGTTCAAGAATTAAAGTGCAGTGTTTAAAGATTTTGGGTTCGTTACGTGGCTGAGCACTGGGTTTATGCAGTAGAGTGTGAAGAATACTTGGGAAATTTCTACGTTATCATCTGGTCTACAGTGCATTATTAGGGAAATAGGAGAAACAACTTTGGATTCATAGGAGATCTTTTAGAATGGGTGTATCAAGGAGATACTATTGTGTGCATAAGGAGGGAAAAGATGGCTGATGGGCATTGAGACGATGTGATCTCGTTTTTCGGGTCACTCGGGATGAGTGTTGTTTGAGGTCTATTATGTGTTTGAATGGAGCTGTTTTGAAGGCAAGTCAAGAGTAAATTGGAAGAATTTGGGTCGGTTAGTAATGTTTTGAATCAGCATGGTTGTGTAAATGATTAGTTCCTTCTGCATGTTAAGCTATAAAGGTGATTCTTAGCTGTACGTGCAGGCTTGATAGCCACCGTAATTTAACTGATTTGGAAGTGTTTGATTTTGATGGCCTTGTTATGTGTAAATGAATCCCATAAGAGTTATGGTGGTTTAGACCACAACTTGAGGTTTGATTTTCTGTGGATATGGGAATTTGGTTGCGTGTTACAATTGTTCTTCTGAAATAAGTGGACTGAAAGGGGTTCTAGTCGATGAAGTGTTTATTCGACTTGTGGTTCAGGGGTTATGATGAAATTCTTGGACTCTCGCGAAGCGGCACGATAGGTGCAGTGCACGGTATGGAAATTTGAAGTTGAGGATCAAGGTTGCGATTCGGTTTTGATAAGAATGTCACGAGCTCGGAGGAGCGGGGGAAGATTTATGATGTTCGGAGTATGCTAGCTTTATTTTCGGGCGGTCTGAGGATGGTCTGTTTTATGGAATAAATGTTGGGTATTGAAATGCGGATGCTTGACTAGCACTATGGAAATAACATGGTCAATGGCCATTAATGTTCAGATTTTACTACCTAGGGAGGAAGGTTGTGAGAGTATATCCCACAAGAAGATCATGTAAGTGTGATGTGTTAGTCATTTGATTATTAGAGATTGAAATCAGGTATGAGGATTTTAGTGTTGTCGCCAATGGGGGAGGTTATGATTTAGAGGCGCTCTGTTCCTTTGATTGCGGATTGTGGGAGTTGTTCCGGATTTGACATCAGCTCGTATGTTTCATGAATAGGGTCATTGTGGGTCCTTGAAGGTTATTGGCCCAGTATGGGATGATCGGAATCGGCTTGAGCTGTGTTAGTAGATCTAATGTGAATGTATGCCTTACATCAGGTCAGATGTGTTCATTCAGCATAGCATTGCCTATGGAGGAGTCTTCAAGCATTGGATGTTATTCCTATCGTCAACTATCCTATGTAATACTCTAATATGCCATATGGGTTGTGAGACGGCTTGATTATTCGCACATGTGTTGTGATCCCATATAACTTGTGATGTGATATGAGCAAGATGGCTCTCGAGATGCAGGCATTTATTGCGCCTTAGTCGTGCTTGGCGTTTTGTGGCACATGGCTATCTGTCTCTCCAGAGTTGTGTTTATGCACTTAACGTGCTTGTGGTCGGCATTCGGGCATTTCGTGGGTAGGAGCATTATGGCTCGATGGGTATCTCCTTGTTGATTATTATGTGTGGATCAGGTGGGACGCCGCCACGTGTATGATGTTTGGATCGGGTTTCACGACGCAACTGTATCATGTGTGGATTGAGTTGCACGCGTAACATTGAGATGTTGAGCATGGTTTCCTATCCTTATTTTTGTGTGTCTTGTTTCTTATCTCTGAGAAAAGTTCATAGCATCTGTTGACCATTTTATTTGTTACGCGGGCTGCATAGTTCTTGGCCAAAGTTCGTTCTTCCTTATGTGTCATATTCGAGTTGTAGCGTGTTGGCGCATTGATGGCATCATATGATATCTTAGTCAGTGTGTGGGGCGGCTTATTTCCTGAGCAGCTTGTACTAGGTGAGACGAAGTTATTTGACTTGGAATCAACGAGATCGGATTTATGTGATGTATAATAAAGAGAAAACATCACAATTCAGTTCAAAATGAGGTAACGGTTCTTGTCAAGCGAACAAACTCCATGAGTTATTGATTTGACAGGTGGTATTGTTGCACGTCTCATTCATCGTTGCCGTATTGTGCGAGTTGGGACCGGGCTTATATGTGTTATGAGGTGTACTATGGGTATCTGGTTCATGAATTTGCAGCTATTGTAGTCGGAGGATGTTATTATGGACATACGAATTGTGCGGTGCATTGTGTGGTCTCAGCATGGGTGCATGATCATATTTGGTACAGTGGGTTGAGATTGTTACGATGTACGTATGTTTGAATCAGGTCTCGTGAAGAATTTTGACGTTGGAATTTGGTCCTAAGGCTTGTTGGCTAAGGTAAAATGGAGGATCTTCAATCTGGCTTGAGTTAATGTGCTCACGTGGGTTGTGGTAGCACAGGTAGGTGCACGAAGTGTTAAACAGTAATTTTGGTCAACTCCGAAACGGTTCTTGGCACGGTTGAGGACGAACATATGATTAAGTGGGGTAGAATGTAATTATTCGACCGGTCGTTTTGATCTCTAGCGCGTCGTTCGACGGTGTGAGGCCTTGAATAGCTTCACTTCATGTATTATGACTTGTACTCGTAGTAGGAATTGAGTTTCGGGAAGTTCGGAGTTGATTTGGAAAGAAAATTCTCATTTCAGAAGCTTCAAATTGGAAAAGCTGACCAAGATTTGACTTTTGAGTAAACGACTTCAAAATCAGGACTTGAAGGTTCCAATAGATTCATATAATGATTCCTTTCTTTGGCGTATGTTCAGATTGAGTATCGGGTCGCCTAGGAGCATTTCGACGCTTATTATAGAAAGTTGACATTTTGAGGGTACTTCCGCGATCGCGAAGAGGAAGGACCTGGGCATGCTTCAATTTATTTCAGGTTATGGCTCATTTCTTCCATTTCTCTCTTGGTTTGGGCGATTTTTGGAGAGCTTCAAGGGGAGATTTTTATCATCTATTGTAAGGTAAGTAATTACCACATATTGTAAGTTAATTACAGGGATTCTATAAGGATTTAACAATGAAATTTGTGGAAAATTTTAGGATTTTTAAGGAAAACCTAGAAATTATATTTTTGGAATTTGACCACGAAATTGGACATGTAATTTGGAATAAATCATATATTTGAGTTCGTGGCGTCATGGGTAAAGTTTATCTTCGAAAATTTTCGGATCCGGGCATGTGGGTCGAGAGTTGACTTTGTTGACTTTTTAAGCGAAGTTTAGAGTGTATTTTTATTGGTTTACACATTGTTTGACTAGTTTCGAATCATTTGGCTTTAAATCGAGGAGTTATAGAGGCATTGGAGCTTGTTATGAAACTTCAGATTGAGGTAAGTTTCTTGTCTAAAACATTGAGGGGGGAATCACCCCCTAAGGTGTTATTCCTGTTATATGCTACATGTTGTGGGAGCTACGCACGTATGAGGTAACTATGGTGCTTGCTCAAAAGGAGATTGATTTTCTCGGAATGCATTTTGCCCGAGGTGAATACAGTCCAGGACCGCATATATGTCAGGAATTACTTAAATTTCCGGATACCAGCCTCACAACAAAGAAGATCCAACAGTTCTTGGGTGTAATAAATTATGTACGAGATTTCATCCCAAATATCTCTACATACTTTTCACCACTCACAGAGATGCTCAAGAAACATGCACCATCATGGGGAGAGAAACAGGATGAAGCAGTCAAAAAAATAAAGGAGATATGTAAAAATGTCAAGTCTCTCTACATCCCTTCAGATGGAAAGAAGCTACTGCAAACTGATGCCAGCCATGAATATTGGAGTGCTGTTCTATTTGAAGAAAAAGATGGCCAGAGGAAAATATGCAGATACACCAGTGGAAAGTTTAAAGATGCCGAGCAACATTATCATTCCACCTTCAAAGAAATTCTTGCAGTAAA
Source organism: Nicotiana obtusifolia (assembly GCA_002018475.1). Taxonomy (NCBI): domain Eukaryota; kingdom Viridiplantae; phylum Streptophyta; class Magnoliopsida; order Solanales; family Solanaceae; genus Nicotiana; species Nicotiana obtusifolia. Next base: position 68,990 of record MCJB01007535.1, read on the forward strand.
GAATAGGATCAAGAAATTTAATTTCTTCCTTATTCATACAGAATTTCTAGTAGAAATGGATATGAAGGCTTTCCCAAAAATGATCCGGATAAATTCAAAAATTATCCCTAATCCTCAGATTCTCAGATGGGCGCAATGGTTTTCTCCATACAAGTTTCAAGTCAGGCACCTGAAAGGAAAGGATAATATCATCGCAGATTTTCTATCACGACCGGAAGAATTCTCAAAAAGATTTTTCCCAGCAAAACTGAAGCCAAACAGCCACATCTTTATGTTTTCAAATACACTGGGAACTAGTTCATTGAAGCTAACAGATCATCCACCGGAGCTGTTCAACCTCATGGATCCCTTTGATCCGTCAATTATTATGGAAAGAAGAACTTATTATGAGCTCCAAGTTTTCCGGCAATATGGAGGATACATTCTCAAACCTTTTGGTGTCAATCCAGAATACCGTTCTGCCATATATTCATAGCTCAAGCCAAGGATTTTCCACAGGAATTACTATGGTTTTTCTGATACCTATGCCATCAATATTATATTTTCATGGAATTCAAGTGCAACGTCTTCAAGGATTTTGATACCATTGCACCAGCCCTTAGAATATTTTTACAATAGTTCAAACCTAGAAGATATTGGATTAAATGTCTCAGTGATTCCTATGCAGCAAAAATATTCATGTTTCATAGGCCAGTAAAGATCATTAATGGAAAAGTCCAGGCCCAAGCAGTGGCATCATTCTGGTGGAAATTTCCCGTATCCATTTTATCCACGGAGGAAGAGTATAGCGAGGCACAAAGAATTATTTTCCAGCAAAATAGGTGCATCCCAAAAGAGATATGGGCAAAAGAATGGGCAAGCTGGAATTATACCAGTACCCATCCTCACTGGGAAAGAGTCCGTGAAGCTGCAAAAGAATATCAAACACCATATGAAGTCATCCGAGAAAAGATCACTGACGATATTTCCCGATTAAAGTTACGGATTACATCTCTCAGCCCAAAGGGAAAGGAACATAGCAGTGACGAACCGTCAAGTGCCAGGCGCTACTTCACAAGGTCTTCGAAAAGATGCCTGGAAGACAATTCAGTGATCGATAAAGGATAATTGCCTTAATCCTTGCTAATCCCACCTTAATCCTCTATTACCTACCAAAAAATCCTCAAAAATATCCTACCCATGCAAAGATAAATTCCCACATCTTTCCATACTAGCCGGGACCTACTTCTCGTTGTTTTCCTACCATAATCATCCAAAAACTCCCAAAACATGTCCTACCCATGCCAAGACGAATTTCCACATCTTTTCTTGCTATGCGGGCCCCATTTCACCTTGTTTTCACATGCTTTCACATGCCTCCACATGCTTCTTCACATGCAACACAATATAGTCACATGGCGTCACATGCTACACTATGTATATTTCACCCTGTTCACATGCTTTTAGGTGTTTTTAGTGGTTTTGCCTAAAGTCTTTCACATGCCAGGAGGGACCCGATTGTAGATAAGTTTGCCATGTAAGATAGGTTTGCTTTATCTAGAATGTTTGTCTTGTAATAACCTCCTAGTCCTATATAAAGGAGGGCTTGTAGTAGTTGTAGGATCATCAGAAAATTATCTTGTAATCATCTTAGAAAAGACTTAGAATTATCTTGTACTCTTTGTAAATCTCTTGTGATATATTTCATATGAGTTCTTTTTAAATTTCCCTCTTGTTCTTTCTTTCGAATGGATGGAAAGGCCGGTCCATGTATGAAAATAAAGTAAGTGTACTCTTTGAAAGTTAGCTTATTGTAGTATGGTCCATGTATGAAAATAGAGTAAGTGCACTCTTTGAAAGTTAGCTTATTATAGTGCGAAAGTTTTCTGAGTTATGAACAGCTAACGTTGGTTATAGTACAAAAGTTTTCTGAGTTATGAACAGCTAACGTTGGTTGTAGTACAAAAGTTTTCTGAGTTGTGTAGCTTGGCAAGGTTGAAGCCAGCCCCCTTTGTAGGAAAACTTTTGCGACTATAAACAAATTAATTGTTTGTGTAGCTTGGCAAGAGCCAGCCCCTTGGTGTAGCTTGGCAATAGCCAGCCCCCTTTTTGTAGGAAAACTTTCGTACCTATGATTAAGCTTGCTTTCCTCGAGTCTCTTGCTTTGTTCCTTGTACTGTGGTTTCGTACCTATGATTAAGCTTGCTTTCACGGAGTCCCTTGCTTTGTTCTCAATACTGTGGCTCCTGATTATGTCCGACTAGACTAGGATTCACGCCATGCTTTAATTGTACTAATTGAGTTATTCTTGCCTATTTATTTACCTGATTTTGCGTTACGACCTAAGACTAGACTTTTGTAGAGTGATGAATTCTCTAACTTAGAGATTGGACGAGCTACTCGATTAACCATAGAAGTTATGCTTCCGTTACGAATTTCTCCCGTGTTGTGCGTATTCATCGAAAAATTTCCTTTAATTTCATAACTCACACGCATATTCGTGAGTGGGGTCAAAGACCCGTTAAAGCTTCTTACTCTAATAAGATCGGGCCGTTTGCCTCGGCAAGATTATGTACCACACTCTTATAGGATTGGGCCGTTCGCCTCGGCAGGATTATGTACGACACTCTTATGGGATCGGCTTGTTCTCCTCGGCAGTATTATATTCTTGTGGGATCGGGCTGTTCGTCTCGACAGTATCATATTCTTATACGATCGGGTCGCTCGCCTCGGCAGTACCACACTTTTATGGGATCAGGCCGTTCGTCTCGGCACTATCATGTATCATATTCTTATGGGATCGGGTCGTTCGCCTCGACATTTCTGTGAAATCACTCTTATGGGATCGGGCTGCTCGCCTCGGCAGAATCGTGCGAAATACTTGATAAGAAGTCTGCGTATTCATGAATTTTTCGAATTTGAGATGTGACCGTTGATTTTGTGTTGACCATTAAGTACTCCATTTGAGAGGTATACAATATTAAGACTTTGTGTGTACTATTCAGTTGTAGACTGTTGCCTTTACATGTACTCATTATTACCTACTATGTTTCATATTTGCCTACTTATTATATTGATTTGCTGGACCACTGGTATGTGTCACTGTCGACCCCTCGTCACAACCTCTTGGGGGTTACGCTAGATACTTACTGGGTACACGTTGATTTACGTACTCATGCTGCACTTCTGCACCAAATGTGCAGGATTTGAGAAGTTCATTTGAGTGGTCACTTGGGGGCGGAGGCGCCGCTGCTGAAGGGACACTATGGTGAGCGGTATTCCATGCCACGATTCGTAGCACACAGAGTTTCCATTATAATTGTTTACCCTATTCTTTCTACCTTGTATTCCTGATAGATGACGTATTGTTATTGCACTTCCCAGTAAATGCTCATGTACTTGTGATACCGGATTTTGAGTGTTCTAGAATTTGTGTACAGTTGCTTATATTAACACACTTTTACTTTATATTTCATTTAAATTGTACGTACTTACTATTTTTATTGTATTGATCTCTATATCTAATAAGATTCATGATTTTAAAAATAATAAAATGAATAATTAAGCTGATAGTTCACTGTTGACTTGTCTAATAGTGACGTTCGACGCCATCACGACCTATAGTAGATTTTGGATTGTGACAATATATATATATATATAGAAAATCTAACGTGATCCTTAGCATACCATCATTTAAATCCCATATTAGGTTGGTCCATTGTATCATTTAGATTCCATGTGGAGCTTGCCCCGATATAAAGCAAGAGTTGAACTGTACGTATGGTGCAATAAATAAGAGTTAAAACAAGACTAAATTTTGTTAACTTTATCTAGAACTCTTTTAGCTACTGTCTGTCCCTAATAATAACCATGGGCTTGATTTTGTGACATGATATTATTAAACCATTATATGCCTTTTAAGTACCCACATGTTACCACTTGTTTACCCTTGGCTTCGAAAAACATTTGAATTTATACGTGATTTTAAGGATACGTGATTTAGTTTGATACAAATAACGAATAATATAATAAAAATTAAAGTCAGTAAATAAATGGAGAAGAAATGCAAACCACAAGCTTTGGATAATCCTGGCCTTTACTGATTCCTCCAAGACGAACAGTAAATACAAACAAAATCAGATGAATAAAGTAATGTATAAAATAATGAAAGCAGACTTCTTTTCTTTGTGTTGATGATTTTTTTGTGTGATGCCTTAAAACAATTATATTGCCCCTTTATATAGCGTGGGGATAATCTTTTATACAAGGCAAGAACCTGTTACAAGGTAAAATATCTCTTGATGTGCCGATTTAACGGTCTTATTGATTGATGCCGTGATTCCCGCTGAGATGCTTACTTATCACGGGATTTCCGGTTCTTTCGTCATTCAAATTTGATAACTTACCCTAGGGAATTTCCCGGAATCGAGCTCAATAGGTTCATCTCGGGTACCATTGCTTCAAGTTCTGATTCGATATTGTTCGGTCTCGACCTTCGATCTTTAATACCTCAATATTCCTGCTTTGATGTTATTCGGTCTCGCTCTTTGATCTTTGATATCTTGACCTCGGTTTACCGATCAGTAATTACGATTGATACCAACCATATAAACTATATCCCGATTTGTCCCCATGTAGGCGGTCCGAGTTCGACCCCATACAGATAGTCCACTCGTTTTTTTGGAGAGTAATGACGAAAAACGATATGAGCCGTAACTTTTTGGTTAGGTTGAATGACGACATACTTATTACGTGTGCGGTACGGAAGTCGGAGCGTCCCATAAAAAGAAATGAATAATCATATTGATAAATGACGGTCGAACTGTGACGTACGTGGTACGTGTCGAAAACGTCTCATCAGAGACAAACTTGGGACAAACCTCTGCAACATCAGTACATGCTAATTAGTGCTTCGTCGCTTTGGGATGCGAACCGCCGCTTTTGAGGGGCTATAAATACACTTCTCTGTCTTCACTTTTAGGAGTTTAAGCTATCTGATCATTTGAATCATTCCCTTCTTCAAATTCTCTAAGTTTCCTTGCAAGCGATCTCCTTTTTGTTCTTATCTTACTCCTGCATCTTTTAACTTCTTTATCTTCTGATTAACAATGGCGAAAACCTCTAAATCCGTTCCTCAGAGACAGACCCCTTCTTCTTCTCAACCTACTGAAGATCCTCAACCTGTTGATGTTGAGGAAATCATGGCTGAACCTCCTTTGAAGGCATTTGTACCGACTGGATGTTCAATCGGTGCTGACTTTAAAGTAGATAAGACCTCTTCAATACCGGGCCGATGTGAACCGGTCACTAGGTACATTTGTTCGATCACGGACAAAGTCCTTGACAAGGTTAAAGAAGATTGTAATTGGATCGGCAAGTGTGTGGTCGTTCCTGCACCGGAAGAGGTGATCACCACCTACGTGGAGGGTTATTTGAGTGTTTACACTTACCCCCTTCACGTTGGGCCCTTTGGACCCTGTTATCGTTGCCTTTTGCAAAAGGTACGAAGCAACATTGGGTCAGATCCACCCTTCTTTCTGGAGAATAGTCATTCTCCTTCGCTTTTTTGTAAGCAAGATTGATGGGCATCCTTTCACCGTCGATCACCTTCTACGGTTATACAGTCCCCGACTCTTCCGAGGGGGATTAGTAAAGCTTGCTCGCCGGGCAAGCAAAGCCCCCTTCTCTAGCATCGATGAGGATAGGGACTGAGGCTGGATGTGCCGATTCGTTTGAGTGAAAACATCAGACCTGATTCTGGCCGAAGACATGCCGTTCCCCGAAAAGTGGAACATGAACCATAAGTGTTATCCTATATCTCAACTTGTTCAATGTTTTTTTCTTCGTTATTTTACTAACCAGTTCCATATGATGCAGCCGTATCCTGTATGCCTGCAGCGATTCCTCATTTGAAGGAATGGGTCAAAAGAGTAGTGTCCCAAAGACCCTATTCGGAATGTGCTTGGCGCGAGCTCTCGAAGGGACGATGGGAGGCCCGACACCATGGTGAGACAGGTTAATTTGAACTCAACATCCCATGTTATTGATTTCTAATTTGCTTTACTCTTCATTTGTAGGTTTATCAAATGACGTTGAATTGAGGCCAGCGTCCCCTGGTATTGAGGTTCCCTGCGAGCCCCCTGTTTCAAACCAGGAGAAAGAGAAAAAGAGGAAAGAAGCCCCCAGTTCTTCGGAGCCGGGGAGAAGGAGGCCGAAGAAAAGGATAGCTCGTAAGCCCAAGAGCAGCATTGATGACCGGATACTGTCCTCGGACTCACTTCATCGGTTGAGGGACGAGTCCAAGGAAGATGAGGATTTCGACCTTTTTGGTAGTGAGCCATCTTAAACTAAAGGACGGGGAGTCCCTGAGCTGAGAGCCGATGAAACAGACCTTCATCGAGTCGAGGGCTCCGAAATAGGGGCAAGAGCTGAGGCTTCTACCGATGTAAGAGGGGCTTCACAGGGAATCTTAGGCCCTATAGAAATGATAGACTCTCCTTCCTTCTCGGAGTCGACACTAAACGAGGCCCAAGAAGCAAAAGGACATTCCCCGGACAGGGGCCATGTATCGGAAGGCCCTTTCTGAGGTATCTTTGATGGCGTGGATTCGGCGTCTACTGAAGATACCTTTGGGCTCGGTAACCTGGAAGTACCGAGGAAAGGTCCCTCCACCGGCATGACTAGGGTTTCTTTCGGTCCGAAGTTAGTCGATAGATTTCCTGCTCCGAGTTTAGATCCTGATCGGAAGCGGATCATATCCTTTGCCATTCCCGAAGATGCTAAGGTCCTTTCCGCTCCTGTAGGGTGGCTAGCTATCTTCGGTGTTTGGTGACTGAAGAAGATCAGGCTAAGATGAACGAGGTGGATGTATCCTGCTTGTTCAACGAAGCTCAGCAAGCATTGAATAGGGTAAGTTTCTGATAAGCCTCATCTGGTGTTCACCGTTTTGCACTTTAAAACTTCAAACAACTGCCATATTTCCTTTGGTGTTTGCAGGCCTCGGTGCTTCATCATGAGGCTTTTCTTCGTCACCGGGAAGAGTCGGGACGCTGCGACCGATTCGAAGGGGAGGTGGTGAGCCTTCGGACCGAATTGGATCTTGTCCAGAGAGACAATTCTGGCTTAGTCGAGCAGGTGGGGCAACAGCTCGATCAAATCACCCATCTCCGATCCGAGGCAAGTGAGGTTAGAGTTGAAGCCAATGAGTGGAAGAGCGAGATGGATCAGCTGGCTTCAGAAAAAGAGGCCTTCCATGCTCAATTAGTTTCAGCAGAAGCTCAACTGATGGAAGTAAGGGGGAGAATCGAGGCTCTGACTAAGAGCACCGACGAACTGCAATCTCAAGTCAGCGTGATCACCTCCGATCGAGATGTTTTAGCCAACGAGCTGCATATGGCGAGATCGAAGGCTGCTTCAACCAAAGTTGAGGCCGATGAGCTGGTGGCCTAGTACAAGGCTGACGCCGAAGCTGCTCAAGATCAATAAAAAAATTTGGTTGATCACATGAAGTGGCAAACTTACCTGTTCGTCCTTGAGGAAATACATGCTCGGGGCTTTGATCTATAGGCCGAAATGGAAGATGACAAAAAGATCGAGGTCGAATCCAGAAAGCAAGCCTTTCCGGAGGAAGATGACTCCGAGAACTCTGAAAGAGACGCCTTTTTCTTTTCCTTTTTGATAGTATGTTATGATGTCCCCATTTGTGTAATCATATTTTGTATATATAAAAGTCCTTTTTTCCTTTCCTTCTTTTATTGCTGACTTGGTTTAATTCTTTCCCTTAGAACTGAGGGTTTGCCTTGATAAATTTTCTGTCCCTTGAACTCAATTTGGACTTGGCTAGTTTTGGGATCTGCCTTATTAGGTCCTATTATCCTTCAATTAACTCGGTATGGCCTTAGCCTTTTAAAGATCGGGGTTGGCCTTAGTAGGTTTTATTCCCCTTCGAGTTTCATTAACTCGGTATGGCCTTAGCCCATTAAGAATCGGGGTTGGCCTTAGTAGGTCTTATTCTCTCTCGAGTTTCATTAATTCGGTATGGCCTTAGCCTTTTAAGAATCGGGGTTCGCCTTAGTATGTCTTATTCCCCTTCATGTTTCATTGACTCGGTATAGCCTTAGCCTTTTAAGAATCGGGGTTGGCCTTACTAGGTTTATTCCCCTTCGAGTTTCATTAACTCGGTATGGCCTTAGCCTTTTAAGAATCGGGGTTGGCCTTAGTAGGTCTTATTCCCCTTTGAGTTTCATTAACTCAGTATAGCCTTAGCCTTTTAAGAATCGGGGTTGGCCTTAGTAGGTCTTATTCCCCTACAAGTTTCATTAACTCGGTATGGCCTTAACCCTTCAAGAATCGGGGTTCTCTTTAATAGGTCATATTCCCCTTCGAATAAATTTAATTTTCGGATGAGTCCTCGAGTGAGGTAGTATTTAATTGAACAAAGAAAATTAAAGCGGCCCTTGGGCTCAGAGGTAGGATATTGGTGCAAGAGATCTTTATTCTTGTCACGTGCTTGTACAGTTTATTTCGGAGTTAGATCAATCTATTTGGGCATGGTTCCTTTGACCGTTTGACCCTTACATCGAATCCTAATGATCTTTGATTCTAGAGATTTTTCCCCGAGTCAAAGTAGCCAAGCGTCCTTCCGATATTTGAGGTCGATTGATGATTAGCACCGAGTATCGTTGTCATCGATCTGTTATCGGTCTTCAAATCTATGTTAGCACGATTTACTGGTTGCCTTGTTAAAAACCTGTGTAAAACCCGATTTGGGACAAAACCGGTCGAAGGGAAAAAGAGTGCAACACGTGCTTTCGGTCCTAACATCCCGTACTTTCCGATTCGAGGCTATTTTATTTGGTACCTGCGAATGTTAGTTTGCCGATGTAGAATAAAAACAAGTAAAAATGAGGAATGAAGGAACGTACCTTAGCAGTAGTATCGTTTCAAGTGATTTATGTTCCAGTTGTTTGGTAGTTGTTTGCCATCCATCATGCCAAGCTTGTATGATCCTTTTCCTTTGATCTTTATGATGGAGTAAGGTCCTTCCTAGTTCGATCCCAATTTCCCTTCATTTGGGTTTCTTGTGTTGGGTGTGAACTTCCTGAGTACTAAATCTCCGATGTTGAAATGTCGAAGATGGATTCTCCTATTGTAGTATCTTTCGATCTTTTGTTTTTGAGCGGCCAATCGAATGAGGGAAGATTCCCTTCTTTCATCCAGTATTTCCAGATTTGTATTCACAACCTCGTGGTTCGATTCTTCGGTCGCTTAGCGGAATCTGACACTTGGTTCACCGACTTCGACCGATATCAAAGCTTTAGCACCGTACACCAGGGAAAAGGGAGTGGCTCCGGTGCTAGATTTCTCGGTCGTACGATACGCCCACATGACTTCAGGCAATATTTCTTATTTCCCCTTCACATCAGTTAACCTCTTTTTGAGATTTCGAAGTATTGCTTTGTTGGTAGATTCGGCTTGTCCATTCCCGCTGGGGTGGTAGGGCGTTAATAAGATTCTTTTGATCTTGTTATCTTCGAGGAATTTTGTCACTTTGCTGTCGACGAACTGTTTCCCGTGTCACACACGATCTCTGATGGCATCCTAAATCGACATATGGTGTGATTCCAAATGAACTCGATTACTTCTTTTTCCCTAACCTTCTCATATGCCTACGCTTCCACCCATTTGGAGAAATAATCAGTCATAAAAAGAATGAATTGAGCCTTACCTGGTGTGTAGGGAAGAGGGCCAACGATATCCATTCCCCATTTCATGAACGGCCATGGTGATAAAACCGAGTGCAACGTTTCCCTAGGCTGATGGATCATTGGGGCATGCCTTTGACATTCGTTACATTTGCGAATGAACTCCTTCGCGTCCTTTTCCATGTCGATCCAATAATAACCGGCTCTGATTATTTTTCGGATTAGGGGTTCGGCACTGGAGTGATTCCCACAAGTACCTTTGTGGATTTCTCTTAAAATGTATTCAGTGTCACCTGGTCCCAGAAATATCGCGAGGGGGCCGTCGAACGTTCTTCTAAATAGAGTTCCATCATCGGACAAGCAGAACCGAGCCGCCTTTGTGCGCAAGGCTCTTGATTCTTTTGGATCTGAGGGGAGTTTTCCGGAGCTGAGGTATTCTATGTATTTGTTCCTCCAATCCCAGGTTAGACTCGTCGTATTGATTTCCGCGTGGCCTTCCTCCACTACCGACCTCATGAGTTGTACGACCTTTTCGAATTCGATCTCATCATCTTCGACCGATGATCCCAAACTAGCGAGGGCATCAGCTTCGCTGTTTTGTTCTCGAGGTATGTGTTGTAAGGTCCATTTTTTTGAACCTATGTAGTGTAACTTGTAGTATGTCTAAATATCTTTGCATCCATCCTTCTCTGACCTCGAAAGTTTTGTTGACTTGATTTACCACAAGAAGGGAGTCGCACTTAGCTTTGATTATTTCCTCTCCCAGGCTTTTGGCTGAATCTAAACCTGCAATCATGGCCTCATATTCTGCTTCATTGTTAGTTAACTTTACAGTCTTGATAGACTGTCGAATTGTGTTACCGGTTGGGGGCTTTAGCATGATACCAAGCCCCGATCCCTTCGCGTTCGAGGCTCCATCTGTGAATAGGGTCCACACTCCCGAAGGAGTCCCCGATTCGGCCAGTAGCTCTCTTTCAACCTCGAGTATTAGGGATGGTGTAAAATCGACAACGAAATCTACCAACACCTGAGATTTGATGGTGGTTCGGGGTCGATATATGATATCATACCCGCTTACTTCGATAGCCCATTTGGCCAATCGGCCAGAGAGCTCAGGCTTATGCATTATGCTTCTTAACGTGTAAGTCGTTAAAACGCGTATGCGATGACACTGGAAATAAGGCTTCAGTTTTCTGGAGGAACTCAACAAAGCGAGTGCCAGCAGCCGCACGTGCAAGCGGGACGATTCCCGCCTCCATACTTAAGTTTCACGGATTCCACAAGATTTTTTTTCTAGGTGAGGGTACCTAGTCTTAGCCTCGCGTAAAGTTCTGCTAACGTAATAAATTAGAAATTGCGTACCTTGTTCTTCTCGAACTAGAACTCCACTTACCGCCACCTCCGAGACCGCAAGGTAAAGGTACAGCTGTTCACCTATCTTCGGTGTATGTAGTAAGGGCGGGCTAGACATATATCTTTTGAGCTCCTCTAAGGCGTGTTGGCATTCTGGTGCCCATGAGAAGTTGTTCTTCTTTTTTAATAGATTGAAAAATCGATGGCTTTTATCGGATGATCTTGAAATAAATCGTCCCAAAGCGGCTATACGGCCTGTCAGCTTTTGTACAGCCTTCACATTATCTACTACTATGATGTCCTTGATAGCTTTGATCTTTTCGGGGTTGATTTCTATTCCTCGATTCGAGACCATGAAATCGAGGAACTTGCCCGAGCCTACACCAAATGCGCATTTTTCAGGGTTCAACTTCATGTTGTATGCTTCAACATGTTGAATGTTTCTTGCAAATGATTCAAATGGTCCTCTGATCGCAGGGACTTAACTAACATATCGTCACATATAAACTTTTATCATTTTTCCTAGTTGTTTTTCAAACATTTGGTTTACTAGGCGTTGGTAAGTGGCTCCTGCATTTTTAACCCAAATGGCATCACGTTGTAACAGTACGTGCCATACTTAATGATGAAGGATGTTTTTAGCTTGATCAGTCGGGTCCATTCGTATTTGGTTATAGCCAGAGTAAGCATCGAGAAAACTAAGGGTCTCATGGCCAGCGGTAGCATCGATCATGCGATCGATGTTGGGTAAAGGTAAAGAATCTTTTGGGCATGCCTTATTTAATTCTTTATAATCTACACATATTCTTAGTTTATTCCCTTTTTTAGGGACTACTACTACGTTTGCTAACCATTCCGGGTATTTAACCTCCCGAATGGACCCTATCTTTAGAAGTTTAGTTACCTCATCCTTGATGAATGCGTGTTTGATCTCGGACTGAGGCCTCCTTTTTGCTTGACCAGTCGGAATTTCTGATCTAGGCTCAGCTTGTGAGTTGTTATCTCCGGTGGTATACCTGTTATATCAAGGTGGGACCAAGCGAAGCAATCTTCGTTAGTTATAAGAAATTGGATAAATTTTTTCCTAAGCTCAGAGCTTAGGACCAAGGCTAGATATACCTTTCGTTCGGGCAAGTCTTCTTAGAGCGAGACTTGCTCGAGTTCCTCAATCGTCGATTTGGTAGCATCGGACTCATCGGGACTGACGAAAGATCTAGGGATTCTGTAATCGTCATCCTCTACATATGTTTGTTTGTCTATGTTTGTCGAGGATGATGTCTGTGATTGCTATTTTATCTTGTTCTCGACCCTTTGTGAAGGGACTGATGGTACTGGTGTCATTTCTTCCGCCGCGAACATTTCTTTCGCAGCCGGTTGTTCTCCGTAGACCGTTGTAATTCCATCGGGTGATGGGAATTTCAGTACTTGATGCAGCGTCGAAGGTACGACTCTCATGTCATGGATCCACCGTCGCCCGAATAGAGCGTTGTACCTCATGTCCCCATCGATTAGGCAAAACTTCGTTTCTCGAATGGTTCCGGCGGTGTTTATCGGCAACGTTATTTCGCCTTGGTTGTTTCACATGCCACGTTAAAACCATTGAGTACTCAGACTGTATGGACAATTCGATCCGTCAGGCCGAGTTGTTCTACGACCCACAATCGGATTATATTGGCCGAACTGCCTGGGTCGATCAATACGCGTTTCACTTTAATTCTGTGTATAAGCACAAATATCATTAGCGCGTCATTGTGAGGTTGCATACTCCCTTCCTCATCTTCCTCGCAAAAATGTAATATCCCCTCCATTCCGTAATATCGAGTACATTTTACCCTGGTGATGGATATCTTGGTGCGTTTCAGCATCGGACCTTGAGGGGCATCTATTCTGCCGATAATCATGTTAATCGTGTGTTGTGGCTCTTCTTGCTTTGCTTATCTATTTCTGTTTCCGAAATGATTCTTCATTCGGTCGCTTAAGAATTCTCGAAGATGTTCATTTTCGAGCAACCTTGCTATCTCTTCTCTCAATTATCGGCAATCTTCTGTTCTATGTCGTGAGTATCGTGATATTTGCATATCAGATCGATCCCTTTGGGCTGGATCCGATTATAACGGTCGAGGCCATTTAGTGTCTTTGATGCGACCGATAGCTGATACGAGAGTTGCTGCATCAACATTGAAATTGTATTCGGATAACCATGGTGCTTCTTGATGACCAGTGGTTCTCTCCAAGTTGCCTTTAATTATGGGCCCTCGGTTATTCCGACCTTGATCATTTCTCTTTTCGTGTCTCGAGGAGTTTTGTAGTGATTTTTCTATCCCTATGATATGGCCGATGTCGATCTCTATGCAGTCTCGGTTCATGATAAATCTCCCTTCGAACTCTATCATGGGTTCTGACGGGATAAATGGATCCCCAAGGGGCTCCAAGTTGATCGTCTTCGACTCTGATTTTTGATTGGTATTGGTTATGTACATCGGCCCATGTGATGGCAGGATATTCGATCAAGTTTTGCTTGAGTTGCTGCGAAACCATCGAGCTTCGAACGTTGAGCCCGTGGGTGAAGGCCTGAACAGCCCAATCACCGGTGACCGGTGTCAGGTCCATATGCTCCATCTAAAAACGAGATACGAATTCTCTGAGCATCTCGTTATCTTTTTGTCTGACTTTGAATAGGTCTGACTTTTGCGTTTCCACTTTGATGGCTCCTGCATGTACTTTTACAAAGGAATCTGCAAGCATAGCGAAAGAGTTAATGGAATTAGGGGGTAAGTTATGATACCATGTCATGCCCCCTTTGACAAGGTTTCCCCAAACTTTTTCAAAAGAACGGATTCGATCTTGTCGTCTTCTAATTCGTTCCCTTTTATAGCGCATGTGTATGCGGTCACATGCTCGTTTGGATCGGTCACTCCATTATACTTGGGGATTTCGGGTATGTGAAATTTCTTGGGTATTGGTTTTGGAGCGGCGCTCGATAGGAAAGGCTTTTGCACGAATTTTTTGGAATCTAGGCCTTTTAATATCGGGGGTGCTCCTGGGATTTGATCCACCATGGAGTTGTACGTTTCCACCTTTTTATCGTTTGCCTTGATTTTTTTCTCTCCGGATTCAACTCGTTTGGTTAATTACTCGAGCATCCTCATAATTCTAGAGTTTGCCCCCGATTCACCTTCATTTGGCTCTCCTGCAACTGGTTCATTCCTGGGAACAGTTCCCCGAGAAGGGCCGAGCTCAACTTTGTTCGATATTTGGCTTCGACTTTGTAATTGAGCAATGGCTGCCTATTGGCTTGCAACATATCAAAGATCATTCTAAGACTGATCACGTCCCTTTCGTCATTTTGGGGACCCTGTGTCGTTGATCGAGGTTCCCTACGAACATTATTTGACGGGCCAGTAGTTTGATCTACATCGACTGCCACTTGTGAGTTAGCTTCGATCGGAACTTCATCACCGGGTGACGTGTTGTTGTTTTCGCCTTGATGATCAAATTCATTAGCGATGTACAAAGGCATAGATTGTGAATGCGACATAGCTATACTGTAACCTGAAATCAGAGATTCTTCGAAGAGCAAGTATAAAATAATTTGCGTGACAAAAAAAATTGTATCAAACACTCATTATTATCCTTAGCCCCACGGTGGGCGCCAAACTGTTTACCCTTGGCTTCGGATAACAATTGAATTTATATGTGATTTTAAGGATATGTGATTTAGTTTGATACAAATAACGAATAATATAATAAAAATTAAAGTCAGTAAATAAATTGAGAAGAAATGCAAACCACAAGCCTTGGATAATCCTGGCCTTGACTGATTCCTCCAAGACGAACAGTAAATACAAACAAAATCAGATGAATAAAGATGTATAAAATAATGAAAGCAGACTTCTTTTCTTTGTATTGATGATTGATTTGTGTGATGCCTTAGAACAATTACATTGTACCTTTATATAGCATGGGGATAATCTTTTATACAAGGCAAGAATCTCTTGATGTGCCGATTTAACGGTCTTATTGATTGATGCCGTGATTCCCGCCGAGATGCTTACTTATCACGGGATTTTCGGTCCTTTCGTCATTCAAATTTTATAACTTACCCTAGGGTATTTCCCAGAATCGAGCTCAATAAGTTCATCTCGGGTACCATGGCTTTATGTTCTGATTCGGTGTTGTTCGGTCTCGACCTTCGATCTTTAATACCTCGATATTCCTGCTTCGATGTTATTCGGTCTCGCTCTTCGGTCTTTGATATTTTGACTTCGGTTTATCGAGCAGTAATTATGATTGATACCAACCGTATAAACTAGAGCTCGATTTGTCCCATGTAGGCGGTCCGAGTTCGACCCCATACACCACTGCAACGGTATATAATCCAAATATTGTGCTCCCACACATTGACCAAGCTCGACTTGGTTAATTTCATTCAGAACTTCCATTCACACACCTCATATGAATTTCTTGACACATTTATAACATCTTGGTCCCGTCATAAATTTTATAACTAATATATACAAGCTTAGGAATTTACGAGACTTTACATCCTTTCCTTCATAAGAATATTTGTCCTCGAGTGTCAAATCTAAACCATACGTGGTTTAAGAGAAAACCTTGGGCCTTGTATTATTTTTACTTTTCCATTATGACTTCAAATTTTTGGTTTAACTCCCAAAATGTTCACAAATTGTGACAAAGTTTTCCTTGTAACTGAAGCTATCCAAATTTTTAAGATGTTCACACAACAAAATAATACCTAGAATGTCCTGCTACTCAATGCAACAATATCATAATCACAACACCCCAATATACACATCAAGGTCACCACGTTATCACTATACTCACAAATCACATATTTAGCTAAATACTTTATACCTATCAAAACATAAATGTGTCATGTACCAATAATCTCGAACAAATGAGGATACTTTCCGCCATGGCCTGCTAGATCCCTTAGCTGAATGATTGCTTCACATTCTTTTATCAAAGCAATATTTTTGGCTCAAAATCTCGGATATATTTTTCTTGTAAAGCTACAAGGACCTCCTTGTAGGACAAAGTGTTATAAATCTCTATCTCTCTATTATTAATTACATTATTTAGGTCACGATAGTACTGGCTTAATAGAGATATTGTAGTGATGGCAACTCAGGAGGCAATTCTATTCTATTGTACCATAGCTTTATACTGGACTATAACTACGATTTAACAGCCAAAGACATCAACATATATTCACATTAATCCTAATGTACTGAAAGTTGTGAGACTGGTACATGAATAAATGAGTACTGATAAATTTAATAATTATAATTTTTTTTTCTAACTGAAAAGAAAAATGATCGATAACTGAGGAAAATTGAAAACTGTACCGGCAAGGTAGCTTTGCCTATAACAATACCTAGTGGATCCTTTATATTCAATATTGGTTCATCTAAAATGGAACATCTAACAGTCTACCCCAATAAATCAAGTGTAGCACAATACTAAATCGTCCAATCCATGTCCAACGTACCCCCAAGATAACCGTGCCACATAACTAGCCCACAAGTATAATGATCACACGTTTCGGATAATTTGGTTAACAAGAGTAGACTCTCCCACTTGATTCGGAACCACAATTAGCACATTTGATTATTCAAGTCCTCTCTTTATCCTCGTTTACATCGTCATCTCATTAATGTCTTGCTCATCTTCCTCATACATATGCTTTATCGAACACAATATATGTTAACAAAAAGTGTGCGAACGGAATACTTTACTTGAAGACAGTCATGTCATTTTTTTATGTACTCAAACTTTCTTTATGGTTCTTCTCTTTTCCTCATGGCGCGTGGCAGTACTAATACTCCATGCTTTACTTTTACTTTGACAGCAAATCATGCTACTCACTGAGTTTCATACTCGACCTTTGATTGTATTGGTGTACCTCATACTTTAAGTCTTTTTTTCTCTCGCAATCTGGAATTCATCCATAGACCTCCACCATAAACATGTTGTTCATCATGTAGTGGCACTATCATGCTCATGCCCAATGCACTTGAATTATATATACTTACACCACAACAACTCTTATAATATCCAATCACGATAGTGTTAGTAAAACTGTAATGCTATAATAAATATGAAACAGTAAATTTGCTGAAATAAAAAATAAAAATAGAAAAAGTTAGCAGCAACAGAATATCAAAATAATATCTGAAAAAAATTTCGGAAAAATCGAGCCTAATGAATGCACAATATGTCCTTAAGAAAAGTCTTCCCCTCAAGTACCTTAGGTGCTGGAACATTATCCTCTCAGGATAGAACAATTTAACTTGCCAGTGTATTGGTATCAAAAACTCTGATAAAATGCGAACCACTCAATAGTTGTAAAATACACTGGCAAATTTTGTGCAGAAGAAGAAGAAGAAGAAGAAGAAGAAGAAGAAGAAGAAGATCAGAAAATTTCGTAAGGAAAGATTCTGGAATCAAGCCATATTTATAGACATTCTCTGGTACTATTTCTAAAAAGGCCTGTAACCTTTCAGAAACAGCCATGGCTGTTGGAACAGGCGGGAACATTTCACGTTTGAAATATTTCGGGAAAAAGGATTTAAAATAATCCGAGAAAGAACCATACCAGGTCGTGTCGCGGGTCCTGGGTTATTCCGGGTTGAATTTTTGTTAAGTAATTAAATTAATTAATTAAATAATTAAAAGAAATTTTGTCCAAAAAGATTAATTAATCAATCGATCTTTGGCCAAATCCGAATCCGAATCCGAATCCGAATCTGAATCGGAATTCGAAGGCGAAGGTGAAACCGAGCCGAGCGAGTGACAACGACGATGGCGTGAGGCTTACTTTCTTTCCAACCCATTTAACACCAAGAGAAGTGCTTTCTTAATATAAACACATTCACTTTTCTTTCCGCCACCAACGAGGGACACTTTGCTCTTTTCAAAGCAAAAGGGAGCTCACTTTTCCTCCACTTTCTTCCCTCCATTTCCCATTCACCAATCTTTTAATCCCAACAATCCCCCACATGAATGGGGAATGGCTATAAGACACAGGAATGCACAGACGAGTGTGTGATTTACATGCAAGGATTGATTACATCTGGATAAGTAGGTTTCCCTTTGAACTTCCCGTAGTGAACTTATATTGGATATAATCGGTTAATCGGTAGATTTGATATCTTTAAACTGTCGATCTTTGTTGTATACCTAGACAAAATAAGTCATACAATCAACCCTTAACCATCTATTATTCTCACGGTCGTGTTCGTTTCAGCCATGAACACCGCCTGGTTTCATGAGTGCTTAGAGAATAGGCCTTTACTTTCATTCCCCTTGAAGCGGCTTGCACTCCACACTCACATAGGTGATTTCTAATCGAGTAATCCTATAGACACACTATCTGAAAATTTCCTGCCAGACCTAGCAAATCATTAAAAAGCTTTAAGCTTTATTGACTCATCGAAAAATCCTTAATGCTTTACCCTGATTTATGAACATTGTCTTCATCACGAGAAATGGTTTAGTTATTTGACAATGTTGAACCGTCACTCATAACTTTGTTTGATATCCTTGAACCTAGCTCTTGGGATCTTCAGTCTGCTAGGTAGTGTTACTGCCATGATGACTTGTCCTAGGCCTTAACCACATTCCCTTCGATGATCTTTCAACTTCCTCTCTAGATAGGCCTTTTATAAGTGGATCCGACATGTTATCTCTTGAATTTACGTAGTCAATCATGATAACGCCACTAGAGAGTAGTTGTTTAACGGTATTGTGTCTCCGTCGAATGTGATGAGATTTTCCGTTATGCATAACGCTCCCCTACCCCCTATTGCCCGTTTGACTATCACAATGTATACATATAGGTGCCAAAGGTTTGGGCCAAATGGAATAATTTCCGAGAAATTCCGAAGCCATTCAGCTTCTTCACCGGCCTTGTCTAAAGCTATGAATTCAGATTCCATTGTAGAATGGGCAATTCACGTTTGTTTGGATGATTTTCAAGACACTGCTCCACCCCCAATTGTGAAAACATATCCACTCGTGGATTTAACTTTAGATGATCCAGTGATCCAATTTGCATCACTATATCCCTTGATCAGGGAGGGATATTTGAGATAATGCAAAGCATAATTTTGGGTATGTTTCAGATATCCCAAAACTCGTTTCATTGCCATCCAATGTTTTTGATTGGGATTACTTGTAAACCGACTCAGTTTGCTAATAGCACATGCCATATCTGGTCGCGTACAATACTCTTGCATAATCCAGTTGTGAGTCACTTTTCACCTTCATTCTTTTGAAGTGCATAACTCAGGTCAATTGGAGTCTTGGAAATCTTGAAATCCAAATACTTGAACTTGTCAAGTACTTTTTCAATGTAGTGAGACTGTGATAATGCTAGAACTTGTGAATTCAGATTCCTAATATCCCACAAGTAACTCCTATGTCTTTCATGTAGAATTTGCTAGCCAACATGCGCTTAGTAGCATTTATATCCGCCATATTTTTTATCATTATCAACATGTCATTAACATATAAACAAACAATGACTTCATGACCTAGAGTATTTTTAATGTCAACACAGTTGTCACACTCGTTGATTTTAAACCCACTTGCCAACATTGTTTGGTCAAGTTTGGCATGCCATTATTTGGGTGCTTGTTTAAGTCCATAAAGCAACTTAACCAGTTTGCACACGTTCTTTTCTTTATCCAGAACCATAAACCCTTAGGTTGTTCTATGTAAATCTCTTCCTCCAATTCTCATTTAAGAAAGTTGTTTAATATTTATTTGATGGATTTCAAGACCATACACGACTGCCAGTGCCACTAAAACCTTAATAGACATTATCCTCGTTACTGGCGAGTAAGTGTCAAAGTAATCAAGGCGTTCCTTTTGTCTATAACCTTTGACAACAAGTCTTGCCTTATATTTGTCAATAGTGCCATCAGCTTTTATTTCCGTTTAAAGATCCATTTCGAACCTAAAGGCTTATTTCCTGGAGGAAGATCAACCTATTCCCATGTATGGTTATCCAAAATTGATTGAATCTCACTATTGACTGCCTCTTTCTAAAATGTTGAATCAGAAGATGACATAGCTACTATGAAAGTTTGAGGCTCATTTTTAAGTAAGAATATCACAAAATCTGGTCCAAAGGAAGTAGATGTTCTTTGACGTTTACTACGCCTTGGATCTTCTTTACTTGGAATATTTTCCTTTGGTTCTTCCTGTGGACATTTAGGTCTTTCATTTAGCGACTCGCATTCGGTTTCATACGGATAGATGCTTTCAAAGAATTCAGCATTATCTGATTCAATAACCGTATTAACATGAATTTTGGGATTATCAGATTTTTGAACCAAAAACCGACATGCTTTGCTGTTTGTAGCATATCCAATGAAAACACAATACACAATATTTGGTCCAGTTTTACACTTTAAAATATTTCAAGTTAGATTTTCTTTTCCACTTTTCATATGGAATAGATTACGTTTTGCTCTGGGGTACTCTATTGAGTATTTGGTTAGCTGTAAGGATAGCCTCCCTCCACAAACTCTGCAGTAATCCGAAACTAATTAATAAAGAATTCATCATTTTCTTTAATATTCGATTTTTCCTTTCCGCAATTCCATTGGATTTAGGTGTGTAGGGGGCAGTAGTTTGATGGATAATTCCATATTCCGAACATATTTCTGCAAACGGAGATTAATATTCTCCACTCCTATCACTTCTAATCATTTTGATCTTTTTATTCAATTTATTCCGCACTTCATTCTTGTATTGCTTAAATGCTTCAATTGCTTCATCCTTACTATTAAGCAAATAAACATAACAATATCGAGTACAATCGTCAATAAAAGTTATAAAATACTTTTTCCCACCTCGAGATGGTGTCGACTTCACATCACAAATGTCAGTATGAATTAAGTCTAAAGGATTTGAATTCCTTTCAATAGACTTGTAAGGATGTTTTACAAACTTAGATTCAACACATATTTGACATTTTGATTTATTACACTCGAATTTGGGCATTACTTCTAAATTAATTAACTTCCGCAAGGTTTTGTAATTGGTATGCCCTAAACGAATATGCCATAAATCATTTAACTCCAATAAATAAGAAGAAGCTGAAATTTTATAATACTCTTAACAACCATTACATTGAGTTTGAAAAAGCCATATGTGAGGTATCCCTTTCTAACATACATTTCATTGTTTCGTACAACAACTTTGTCAGATACAAATATACATTTGAATCCATTCTTAACAAGTAAAGAAGTAGAAAATAAATACTTCCTAATAGTAGGAACATGAAGAATGTTGTTGAGCGTTAACAGCTTACCGGAAGTCATCTTCAGGAATATCTTCCCATAACCTTCAATCTTGGCTGTTGTAGTATTTTCCATGGAAAGCTCTTCTTCGGGACCAGCAATAGAGTAAGTCACAAATACTTCTTTGACAGCACAAACATGTCGAGTGGCTCCAGAGTCAATCCACCACTCTTTCGAATTTCCAACTAGGTTGCATTCCGAAAGCATTGCACACAGATCATCAATGTCATCATTGTTCTCCACTATGTTGGCCTGTCCCTTTTTCTTATCCTTTTTCGGTAGACGACAATCATGGGCTTTGTGATCATCTTTTTTACAATTGTAGCAGTAGCCCTTAAATTTCTTTTTATTCTTCTCCTTAGTCTATCTAGAAGACCTCTTCCTGTTCTTACCTTTTGGAGCAGTCTCCTCAATGATATTAGCTCCCATAATCATTGAATTTCCACGAGACTTCTTCTCAGCTGTTTTGTTGTCTTCCTTAATCTTGAGACGAATCACAAGATCTTCCAACTTCAGTTCTTTGCGCTTGTGCTTAAGATAGTTTTTGAAATCTCTCCACGAAGCAGGCGATTTTTCAATCATTGCAGTCACTTGAAATACTTCATTCACGACCATACCTTCAGCAATAGGGTCGTGAAAAATAAGTTAAAGCTCTTGAACTTGGGTTCCAACTGTTTTGCTGTCTATCATTTTATAGTCTAGAAACTTGACAACCACAAACTTTTTCTAGCATGCATCTTTAGTCTTGTACTTCTTCTCAAGTGCGTCCTATAATTCTTTCGAAGTTTTCATAGCACTGTAGACCTTGTACAAGTCATCCTCCAAAGCACTTAGGATGTAGTTTTTCTAAAGAAAGTCTGCCTGTTTATATGCCTCAACAATCATAAACTTCTCATTGTCCGGCATGTCGGTGGCAGGCACTGGAGGGTCTTCACTGGTGAACTTTTGCATACCAAGCGTGGTAGGCCAAAAAAACACCCTTTGCTGCCATCCTTTGAAGTTGGCTCCAGAAAAGTTTTCCGGTTTTTCGGCCGGTGGTATAGCAGTTCGGCTTGACAAGGCTATCATATTGCCGTAACAGTCGCAGAAGTATTTCCATTATCAATTGTCATTTTCTCATTGTTCACAATAGAAGAGTTCTATTAATGGCAGGAAAAAGAACAATAAACAGTATTGTAATAAATGCTAAGCAGTATGTTGAATAAACAAAAATCGAAGTTTTGTATAAACTGTTTCACAATACAAGGGTTAAGTTTTTATGCTCTTCAAATCGTTTCTGAATTATAATACTCCGATGAAATTTTTATATCTTCAAATCAGAAATAGAAATATTCAGACAGAGTAGAAAACCACGAAGGTTTTAATCTCCAAAGCAGAATATAGATTACAATATATTAACAATTTCCTTAAGATTGTTAGGAAATTATTCCCCTCAAGTACCCGAGGTGCTGGAATATTATCCTCCCAAGATAGGATGATTTAACTCACCAGTGCATTGGTACCAAAAACTCAAATGAACTGCGAATCACTCAATGGTTGTAAAACATACAGAAAAATTTTGTTGTGCCATCCATAAACAACTGGAATCAATATTTGTTCTCCTTGATGCTTATAATCATGCCATGATTTATTCCTTAATCCTTGGTTCTGAATCTTCAGTAGAATTTCATTCCTTAATCAATCTTTCTGGAACTTGGATAGTATCTTGATTTTTTCTTTATTCTTACTCTTCCACTTTGCTTTCTGACTTCCTTATTTGGAGTTGTTTTTCTACAATAGAACTAAGTTATTTTCCATCATTAAACATATATCTAACAATACTTCCACACCAACTCTAAACAAGTCTTTCGAAGATGATTACGAAGCATCAAAACCATATCCTCAGTCTGAATAGCAAAATAAAGAACGCGTTTCCAACAAACGGCTCGGCATCACCCTTATTGCTTTTATTCTCATTCTCACAACTTAATATAAGAACTAGCATGGAAACATCCTTCATACATATCCTCACTTTCTCTCAAGCGCGGTAATACCTTTCGCGTAATGATATTGATATATGAATAAAGCACATAAATATCTTTTCTGTACAATCACTCTCTCTCTCTCTCTCTCTCTCTCTCTCTCTCTCACTCAAGCATAGAAACACCCTTTGTGCAATTGACTCTTCCTCACAAAGCGTATGACAAGCCCTAAAATCCATCCATTCATGATGACACCTAACCCAACCCGCTATGTAAGCCAATTAGCATTCAATACAACTCAACTGAGAATAATAAAAGAAAATGAGTAAGATAACTAAAGAAAATAAAACTCCCAAGGATTGGTAGTAAAAGTCATGAGCTACTAAGACTTTAGATTTACAAAGCTAGTATGAAAAAAATTACAACATATGTTTGAATATTCAAAAACAGAACTCAAATAAAAAACTACCAAAAACAAGTGGTAGCCATGTCCGGACAATGGGTGCATCTTCAATGCCAGCTCCCACCATGTATTGCAATATCAGCTCCAAGATCTGCATGCAAGGTGGATAAGTGTAGTATGAGTACAATCGACCTCATTTACTCAATAAGTAAATAACATAACCTCAAGTTGAAAGTTGTGACGAGCTCGGAAGAAGGTAGGAGCCAATACCAATGGCCAATAACAATAACAGCACATGATATAATGATGACACTAACAGCAAATAGCTCAAAGGAATTATCATGCTCAGCTCGTTCACAGCTACGGGAAAGTACATGCTTTTCAAGTATAAGAGTCAAGACCAAATCTTACCACTGAAAACCAATTAAACATGTGTTTATAAAAATGAACTGTGTTTTTAAATTTACAATATCAGATAAGACTTTGCATTTACCAAATAGCATTAGGAAGGCACATCTCTATGCCTACATGTCAATATACATGTCAAGTCATCAAATGTCTTATGCCATTTAGCATGAGGAAAATACATCTCTATGCCTACATGTCAATATATATGTGAAATCATCAAATGTCATATACCATCTAGCATGAGGAATACACGTCTCTATGCCAACATGTCAACTATACATGTCAAATAAATGATTTGACAGTGATATCATCAAGTATCCTCACTCTCATCCCACTCAAGATGCCTAGATCAATGCCCCCACCCCATCACAAACACAAAATAACTCAGTACTGTACGGGTTCCTAGATCAAAAGCCCCATACCAAGCACGTGCATATATATATCACTATGCCTGCGATCACTACTGGTATGTCAGACTCCGTAGGGACGGATCCTACCCAAGCGCTAATCAAAAGCCAATATGGCCTGCTATGGCATGCAACCCAATCCACATAATAATATTAATAAGTCAAAAGGCTTGTTACGGCGTGCATCCCGATCCATATGATAATAGTAAAGCCACTATGGCCTGCTGCGGCGTGCAGCCCAATCCACATAACACTCTCTCAACATGGCTCTTAGGCCCACCTCAGTCATCAACCTCTCAAGTCTCACGGGCTCACAACCTCATATCACTTAGCCCAAACAGTACCACATATGGAAAATAACAACAACGCGTGATGTAACAACGAATAATGAACAGAGACTGAGATATGATATGCAAGTGAAGAATCATGACTGAGTGTATAATTACAGTTAAATCTGATAGCCCAAAGCAATAGAAATAGTCTTAACAGGTCTCAACCAAATAATCACATAGCCTTAACATGAATTCTAACATGAATGACAACTCAGATAATCAAACAAGTAGGGAGAACACAAATATAACAAGATATAACAGCAAAACAAGTTCAGTAATAATCTAAAAGTCAACATGAATCATGTCTACGCTGGTGCATGCCCACACGCCCGTCACCTAGCATGTGTATCACCCCAATACATCTCATATAACATAGTTCCCAGGGTTAAATACTCTCAAATCCAAGTATAGATATGTTATTTACCTCGAACAAGCCAAAACAAATACCGAGCAAGCCAAGCAATATTCTAGAAATGCCATCCCGCTCGTATCAACCTCCGAACGACTCGAAACTGGCCAAAAGCAACTCAATAACTTCAAATAATGCAAAAAGAAACCAACCCAAACAATAAAGGTCGAATATTTAATCAAATACTCAAAGTCAACTAAAACGTCAAACCCAAGCCCACACCTCAGAACCCTGCACAAATCACAAATTCAGACAACCCATTCATTTACGAGTTAAACCATACTAATTTCACTCAAATCCGACTCCGAATCGATGTTCAAAATTCAATTATTCAATTTATGAAAGTTAAGACAAAAATTCCCAATTTCTCTTTTGAAATCATCAATGAAATGCCAAAATCGAAGATGGAATCATGGAACATAATCAAAACCGAATAAAAAAAACTTACCCCAATCCATGTGGTGAAAATCCACTCCAAAATCTCCCAAAACCAAGCTCCAAATCTCAGATGTGAATAACAGAAATCAATCCCCGAATAAATAGAAGCTGCCCACGCATCTTGGTATCTGCGATCGCCCAGTCGCTTTTGTAGCGTCGCTTCTACGATGAATATTCCGCTTCTGCAGTAATTCACTGAAGCCCAACCTCTCTCACCCGCGGAAACATTTCTTCTTCTAAGCTTCTGCCCACTTCTGCGCCCAAAAGACTGCTTCTAAGCTTCCGCAGATGCACTCCAGATCTCGCATCTGCGTATCTCCCAAAACTCAGCCCCTTTCGCTTCTTCGGCAACATTTCTGCACCTGTGGACACCGCACATGTGCCAATAGCTCCGCAGGTGCGATCACAATAGATCCTGCCACAAACCTGCCTCAACAAAAAAAATGTTCAAAAATTATCCGAAACACATCAACAACTAACCCGAGCCCCTCGGGACCCCGTCCGAATCCCAAAACATAATACAGACCTACTCGACGCCTTAAATCACACACAACAACATCAAAACCATGAATCACACCTCAAATCAAACTTTATGAACTTTTGAACTTTCAACTCCAAAACTTCTGCCGAACCAAACCAAATCAATTTAGAATGACCCCAAATTTTGCACACAAGTTCCAAATGATATAACGAACCTATTCCAACTCCCAGAACAACTATCCAAACCCAATATCATCAAAGCTAACCCCCGGTCTAACTTATGAACCTTGCAAACCTTTAAATTGTCAACTCTCACCAATTACTGCCAAAACCTTCTAGAAATATCCGAATGCAAATTCGAGCATATGTCCAAGTCCAAAATCACTATCCGAACCTAACGAAACCATAAAAATTCTATTTCGAGGTCAAATACACAAAATTCAAACTGGGTCAACTCTTCCAACTTAAAGCTTCTAAAGTGAGAATCATTCTTCCAAATCAATTCCGAATCACACGAAAACTAAAACCGACGATACACATAAGTCATAATACATCAAACAAAGTTAGCCATGCCCTCAAACCATTGAACGGAATGCAAATGCTCAAAACAACTAGTCGGTCGTTACATTCTCCCCTACTTAAACATACATTCATCCTCAAATGTGTCAAGGGTCATTTCAAAGCCATCAAATCACTCTGTAAACTCACCATGCACATACTCGTGGGTGATCCCACGTCACCCCAATCCATATAAACCTGATAACACAACCTAGCCGAAGATCCTTATTTCAACCTTAGTCCATGAACTTTAGAATCAAACCTCCAATACCCAGAATCCCTTACAAGACCCATTTCTCATATATATATACACTAAGTAGGTTTGAACATGCCGTATCAAGCCATAACCATAACCCATGATATAATCACATGATACACCATATAATTCAGATGCTCATGGCAAGAACTTCCAACCATAATAGCTGCTCAATAACAAATCCGGCACCAGTAGCAAACCTCATATAAAATAAAACCTGTTTCTACCCTTCGTACGCTGCCAATGATGAATGAAATACGCATAAACTGGTAGCCACTCATCAAGTCAACTAGTCGGGGAGCTCTAAAGCCTCATATGAACTATTGTCAAATTCTGAGTTGACTAATGACATTTTTCATCCAAACATACCGCAATAAAATCTAATAGCACTCGTTCCAGGTCTGATAACCTTATCTCAGCAAATATAAGCTGGTGTACTGACATGCACACCAATACCACCTAAAGCTACAAAAATCTGTAACCCGTGCATCAATAATCAACAACTCAAATGTACCCAAAGATGGAAAGACAATCAAATGAGCGAACCATCCCGTAAGCTTAACGGATACCACCACAAGCACGAAGCTATAAACCCACCACACAAGGGAGAACCAAGAGACATCAAATCTACCCAGAGGATCATATCCCAACATAACTAGCTGCGATGCGTGGCCCCATCCAAACACCAGTCCACATGAAGTACCTCATGCCATAATGCTCAAAATCAACAATCATATGCAAATCAACAACAAACACACGGAGTGTATGACCACAACCATGGATAAACAAATAAAAAAATATATTACCAACAGGAAAGACCCTAAACAAGGCGCAATCACCCATTCAACACTCCAATAACCATCTGGCTCGAATTTTGCCATAAGGCCCAAACAAAACGCATCATGTATGCAAATAACCAACCGATCACAACCCATCGTAGCATAGAAGAGTAACACATAGAACATTTTAGAACTCGGAGAAGCTCAACTTTAATCGAATGACACATCCTCAACTATAGTAGTGCTAAGTCAATAAGTCCGACCCGGTGTAGAATACACATCTTTATTAGGCCTACCAACGGGCCCCAAATCACCAATGATCATCCAAAAATACAAAAATAACCCTCCAAAAGTCCACAATAACTTAACCATACACCCACTATCAACTGTCTAACTTTGACTATACCTTCATAGGCTGCAACCATGCAACAATCTACCTCTGAGAACTCCTAGTCTCTAAATCCCTAGAATATCAGAATTACCTGATCTGATCCCAACTCAGCCACTCAAGCGACTGACACATCCTTCATACACAATTACCCCTCAAGATATACTTGCAAAATTCTTTTATGCCACATCAAAAAATATGAACATCAGTAGTCGATAATCTAGGCGAGTACCGAAATACCAACGAAGCATCCGTAAGTCAAAACATAATGCGAACTGTTCGCAGGTGATACCAGATAGTGCCAGAATTCTTCTAAACAACAGAAACTGTCCATACTGTACAGAACTCATGACCTTCCCCTCGCAACTAAACCACAAACTTGCACATTTAAATCCCAATCTCATATGACACACCTCATCTATCATGCCATCATATGAAAAACACGAGAATTATCAACTCTGAGTCACAAGCAGGATACATACTCAATCAACCATAACCTCACACTTGACCCCATCCTGGAGGAAATCATAACGCGCGACAAACTCCCCATGCCTTTAGAAATTATCCATCTCAAGTCATGGTATAAATCATCGAGAACTCTTCAAAACACATTAGCACAAGGCCAAGCCATCAAACTGTAACCCTCTATCTCAACCAAGTCTCGCAAGTTGCAAAACCCAAGTGTATTGCCACAAAAAACCGGCAAACCCTCACCACATCATATGAACCAAAAGTATCGATCATATCCATTACTGTGCTAATCCAACCTACTACCAAGCTGTCCTATTTCTCTAAGTTCCTTCCAAATTGCCCCCAAGTTGACACTTTCTCCCAGTACACTATGATCCTTTACCAAAGCTCCCCACAAGAGATCCTAGCATGAAACCACGTCGCCCTGAAGCCCATAAACTACTGTATTCCCTCATAAGCACACAAAATACCGCATTCAAGGTATCCACTCTGAAGAGAAACCATATGTGAATCAAAAGTCATTTCCTTAATCTCTCTAATACTGAAATATAGAATCCATAATGATGAAGAAATATCGCGAGAACCAACACCATCTAATGCAAATCCTAGATCTTAGCCATTTACAAATCCGAAAATCCCTCAAATACCGCATATGATTCTTGGATCCTTTAGAACCTTCTCGAGAGTCATCCACTCTGTTCTACTCGCAATTGTACCGCCAATACAAGCCGAACGACTTGTGCTCCATTAGCGCACAAACACCTTAAGAAGTAGCTCACATCTCTAAGAAACTGAGTGAATCCTTATTCCATGAACACTATCTCCACCTCAGATATCACACCTGAATCATCCCAAGATTTCCACATATCCGCGTAGTGTAAAACATCATGCATCTAGAAATTTCCTTACTCGAGTCATCCTTGAAATCAACCTCTTCAATTCATAACCGATCCACAAGTATGCCTCAGACCAACACTATTATAACAAATAACCATGCAGTCATGTCAGTAGCAGACTCCCCCACTTGGCTTGAATTCAAAGAATAAAACATCTGATCTCCTACAATACCCTTATTCCATAACTGCCATAATCTTGCATTGTAATTCAAAATAGTCGTGCATGAACTCACGTGGCACTATTCATAGAAATACCTCGAAACATCTGCTAAGCTCACATTCCTTCTTTTGATAGTCATGCCAACCTCCTCAAGCTATCCAAACTCAAATTGCAACATACATAACTCACTATTAGGAAGAACTCTCCACATAATCATCATAAGAACCATACAACCTCAGATCATCCTTCGGGAGATAACCCACCTACTTAGCCTCAACCTGACATCTCTTTACGCCCTTCCATAGTCATAACCACTACGCATTCACTAAATCTTACCGAGTATAAGCTCGTCAACAAAACATAAGAATCTACTTCATCCCGCAAATGAACAACATGAAAGATCCCTTAACAAGCTCATATCTCGAGACTGCACAATACATCAAGGTAGAAATCAATCACCCATTAGTCTTTTTCACGTCCCAAGAAAACTCATCTCATCATATCCAAATCCATCTTAACACATCCCGCAGTCACACCATACAAATCATATAGCCATCCAACCACTCACCGAGTCATAAATCCCACTCCTAAGGACACCACCGGACATACACGTCCGAAAGCACATGCAAACACAACTGAAACTACCAAGCCCAAGCTGCGGTCCAAACCTGGCCTCAAGTCCTCTAGATTGGCCCATCACCAAAGCACAGAAAACACATCTCGCATCTTATCCATTGATTTACAAGTCGTTGATGCACAACTGATACCGAGAGCTCACATACCATATGAGTGAGTGGAAGAATTTTAAAGAGATACGCTTCCAACTGAATCAATACCTCACAATAAGGAAAGAAAGATGGGAAGTTTATCCTAAATGCCATGTCGCCTCTAGACGATAGGTATGGACACCATCATACCGATCAGCAAGACTGTACTAGACACTTGCCCATAATTTGTAGAACCTATAAACCTAGAGCTCTGATACCAACTTGACATGACCAAAAATTCATCCAGTCGTGATAGCACCTAATCCAACCCGCTAGTAAGCCAATTAACATTCCACACAATTCATCTGAGAATAATATGAGTAAACAAGTAAAATAACAGAACTTCTATAAAACTCCCAATGATGGGTAGTTAAAATCACAAGTTACTAAGACTTTAGTTTACAAAGCAGATATGAAACATAATTACAACATCTATATGAATATAGAAAAATAAAACTCAAATCTAAAACTATCAAGAACAAGTGGTAGCTATTTCTGGACAGCGGGTACATCTTTAATGCCAACTCCTGCCATATGCAGCAATTTCAGCTCCAAGATCTGCACGCAAGGTGCAGAAGTGTATTATGAATACAACCGACCTCATGTACTCAATAAGTAACAAATCTTATCTCATGTTAAAATTAGTGACGAGCTCGAAAGAAGGACAGAGTCCAATATCAATGACCAATAACAATAACTGTAACAAATCTTATCTCATGTTAAAATTTGTGGACGCTGCATGTCGTGCTGCAGGTCCGAGCGGGCAGATAGACGAAGCTCCCCCACCACAGTAGGCTACCCAGTTCAGCAGATATTGGCGAGACCCATCCTTCGGACTTGCCACAGTCTTGGTATGCATTTTGTTGTAGGCATTATGGGCATGTCGGGGCCCTGTTCCGGCATAGGTTGCATTATGTACGTTTTTGTAGAGGCTCATAGACAAATGTCAATTTATGCATAAACAAGTGATGGGTTGACTTATGTATAGTTGAATTGCCTTGTCGGCAAACATATGTATTTTGTTTTATGGTTTTGCATTGCAGCCTTGTTGGCCATATTATGTATATAAGTATGTTCGTATCATGGCATGATGTCTCGGTTCATTATAATTATTGTTCGAGATTATATGCATATGACAAGCCTTATAGATAATAAGGAAAGTTAGATGAAGGGTACGCCGGTGCCCGTTGAGTAGGGTCCGGTGCCAGTCGCGGCCCTCCGGCTTAGGTCGTGACAAACTTGGTATCAGAGCAGGTCTGTCCTAGGGGTTGTCTATGAGCCGTGTCTAGTAGAGTCTTGATTATGGATGTGTAGCGCGCCACGTTTATAATCAGGAGGCTGCATGACATTTAGGATTGTTACCTTTTTCCTGAATCTAGATCGTGCGCAGAGCTGAGTCGTAAGCATTCGTTTCTAATACTAACCATGTTCTTTTCAGCGATGCCAACGACTAGGAAGCAAGAGATTAGTAGGCGCCTTGATTTAGCTGCGGGAGAGGGTACCAGTCAGGTGCCTCCCGCCAGAGCAGGCCATAGTGAGCCTCAAAGCGAGATGCCTTCGCAGACCTCATCTACTCCTTCTCCACCAGAGGATATAAGGAGGCATGCAGCATCTCCAGTTCCTACATCTGGTACTACAGACCAGGATATGCGGAGTGCAGTACAATTGCTGACCAGCTTGGTAGCTGCTCAGGCTCAGAGGCAAAATACCGGTGCTACTGATAAACCGGTCAGTGCGAGAGTTCGGGATTTCATCAATCTAGATCCTCCGGTGTTTACCGGATCAGACCCCAAGGAGGACCTGCAGACTTTCATTGATCAGGTTCACCGTACACTGCGGGTTATGCATGCTAGTGATACGGAGGCAGTAGAGTTGGCTTCTTATCGGTTACGGGATCTAGCAGTTTTCTGGTACGATAGTTGGGAGAGATCCAGGGGTCTAAATGCTCCCCCACCTGTGTGGAAAGAATTTTCTGAGGCATTTCTTCGTCATTACCTGCCAGTTGAGGTACGACGAGCCAAAGCTGATAAATTCTTGAACCTTAAACAAGGTAATATGAGTGTACAGGAGTACAGCATGCAGTTTGATTCCTTGGCAAGGTACGCTCCTCACAT